>JAHDVE020012224.1:0-187854 GCA_022606495.2 Halesus radiatus | reverse complement strand
TTCATTTGTGTGCATTCCCATAATATACGTATGCAAACAGAGTTGGAAATTATTGGGATTGGGCATCTGTCCATCTATATGAAGGACCTCTAGTCATTTCTATTATGATTTTGAATTCTTAGCTATGACCCCATTTATAATTAAACCAAGCTCATATGTTCATACGTGTTTACATTTTCAACTCATTGCTTACTTTTAATGTTGGTTTTTGATTATTTTTTATTTTTAATTGTGACCCTAAATTTAATATTTTAAAATGAATCTGTAAATTATATAAATAATGTAAATTATTATTCATGTTAATTTTAAGTTCTCCGTCATCGCTCGCCCAGTTGACTTTTTAAAGTAAATTTTGTAGGTCCATCGGCGTAACAAATAATTTACAGTAATAACATTCATGCATTCTTTCAAGATTTGTTTGTGCATATTATGATTTATTAATTTGTGTATTTTTTTAGGCGGTTCTGTTGGTGGATTACATAAGAGTATGACTCGCTTGTCTTCGTCCCAACAAATAAACAACCAATCTCCAGTTCAACAAACAAACCCATCCAACAATTCGGCCAGTACCATTGCATCCAACCAAACTCAGAGTAAATGGAGTAACAGTAACAGTAACATAGTGGGAGGGTTGTCCAGTAAGGCCGGTGTTTCTAGTGGCGGGGTGACCGTCACCACCATCTCTCCGCCGCGCATCCTCAGGCACGGCAACACCAGGTCACACGCTGTCCAACATTCCGGTCAGATCATTATTGGACAGGGTTCAACAGGGACAAGTGTCGGAACAGGATCAGCGGTAAGCCACCCCATCTTAATACATATTTTCAATGAAAGTATAAATTATTATTTTATTTTAATGCTTACATGTTTTTTTTTCTTTTGTTTACGTATTTAACTTGCAGGTGTCATCTGGACCTCTGATACTCGGAACCTCGTCACAAATTCAATCGATCTCAATCAATCCACTTATTCTTGGAAAGTCTTCCGATTCTATCTCCACATCGCCTTTGCATGTTATTTCCCCATCAACTTCAGTCTCCATTCAACACTCCAACGTGGCACTCGGACAAGTCTCCATAATCAATCCCGGTCTGCATGGCTCACTTTCTTCAAATCCCAATGGAAGCTCTATGAGCCACTCAATGGGATCTGGTCCCATCAACATTGGCGCCAGTAATCCCATCAGTATATCGGGTCCTGTCACCGTGACATCCAGAAGAGCTAACAATACAAGTGTTACAATGATCAATGCGAACGCAGCTTCACAAAGAATAAGCGTGTTTGAGCCATACCCCATGCGTGATACTGTCCAACATTTCTGTGAGAAACATTTGGATAAGATCAAATTATACATGGACAAAGTTTCATTGCGAATTCCTCCGCCTGCAAAATGCACAATTGAAGGTTTGTAATTTTTAAATATTGTGCATTAGTGCGCAAAGTACTCGTATATAGTTCAGTATGTGTAGTAAATAATGTAATATTTGCAGAGCGGCGAGCGAAGAAGTTAGCAAAATTACATTTTGCTTGCCAGGCGAGGGGTCAACATTGTTTATATTCACGAACCTTCTTTACAATGCGCACAAGGAATCCCAGGATTTGGATTCACCTTATGTTTATTGCATTACAGGTATGTTAATGTCTGATAAAACTCGCCTTGGTATTGCAATTAGCCTGTGTTGTAAAATAACTGTATCTTAGTTATGGTTTAATATGTAATACCTTTTATAGGCCAGGTCATCCAGTGCTCTCAGTAGCCGTGACTCGAGTGTGAGCAGCCTTAAGCATTGCTGGGATATTTTGAAGTGTGAAAATAAAACATTCCTCACTTTAGTGACCAGTGCATTCCCATGCAGCAAGGTAAGTTTGTTAACAATAATATTTTTATCATACATATTTATTATATATTACAAGGTTTTAAACATTGATACTAAATAACACTTTAGTGACCAGTGCATTCCCATGCAGCAAGGTAAGTTTGTTAACAATAATATTTTTATCTTACATATTTATAATATATTACAAGGTTTTAAACATTGATACTAAATAACATTTTTGATATTTATATATGTATATGTAATATTGAACTGTTTCTAGGACCAAGAAACACTTCTGAATGAACTCCGGCAATCGGGTTTCTTCGACGTGTTTGAGCTAAACCCCGCAAGGGACGGGGAGGCGGCGCAATGGGGTTGTTTCCTCTGCAACCACCCGGAGAGAGCTGTGGGCTTCCTCAATGGAAACACCCAGCCTGTTATAGAGGGACAGTTGAAGGAAAAGAAAGGACGTTGGAGGCTTTTCCGCAGATGGCGCACTCGATATTTTACACTTTCCGGTGCTCATTTGTCATGCAAAGGATCGGTAAATACAAACTTTATTAAAAAATCTGCGATAAACCCAATATTTATAGTACAGGCCTTTTCACCAAATATAACTCATGCTGAAAATGGAGTAAGTTGGGACTCGATCTGCCGACTACTGACAGTGTTCTGCCCCACCTTTAAATATGTAGTGTATACTAAACCACCCTTCTACTTGTTCAAAAATGTTTATGCCAATCTTCACTTTGGTTCATTGGGTACTTGCTCTAGTTGCAAAGTTTTAAAGCATGAATATTGATCTTCTTCTTGATTATCTTTTTCCTCGTTATACTACCAACTTGAAATTTGATGTATTCTTTTTCAGAGCGGTGGAGAAAGTATCGATGTCAATCAGATCCGCTCTGTGAAGGTGTCCCGGGGAGCTAGAAATATTCCGAAAGCTTTTGAAATCTTCACCGGGGACCAGACCCTCATCCTGAAGCCAAAGGATGGGAAGAATGCCGAGGAGTGGGTGCAGTGCCTCAGCATCGTGGTGGCACACTCGCAGGCCCGGGACGCCCCCGCCAAGTCCAACAGCCTCCCGGCCCGCGGCATCACTCTGCGAAACATTTGATTCGCCTGCACCTTGTCACAATAAAACTCTATAATCCAAAAGACATCTTCAATGGGTACAAACATTATTTATGTATTTAAATTAAATTTTGTGTTGATATAATTTACGTGTACATAATATTTGGTGGCAGGATTTATAATAATTTATTTAAGAAGTTTATTAACATATTTTAATGTTATTACGCTGTCAGTATTTTTAATTACTTGATTATACATTAGTCATACTTATTCCATGTCTAATCCAAGCTCGGTTTTCGAAGGAACGCATAAAATTTATTTACAATAATTTCTGTCGAATGTTTATTAATCCATTTCAATTATACGCATCTCCTACCTTCATCTTTATTATAAAATGAACGGTCAAAGAAGAACCGAATAAAAGTGTCATAATGTTAATTGTAAGGGTTATTTTATATGACAGGAATTTAATTTCACTACAGTTGCATAGTATAAGGAAGTACTTATTTGTTTAAAATACGGACTATTTACTTTTTATTACAAAAATTTTGTATACGCTGACGAGAACTGAATATCATAACAGTACAGGTAGCTTTTACAGAGAAATGAAAAACAATAATGTTTTTGCTAGTTGACCACTAATGCTACGGTTTTTTTTTATAAAAATGCGACAAAAAGTTTTTTGTCAATATCTTCAATATTTACGGTCTCCTTGGTTGAGTGGTTAAGGTTGCGGGTTAAAATCTGGCATGCGCGAGTAAATTTTATTTGATTAAATTGTGTTATTTCACAATTTTTTATTTAAAATAATATGTATTATATTTGCGGCACGTTCCAGAGTGGTAAATACTGTCAGTATCGCCCTGGTGGAAGACCACCATTCAGAATAGAAACGTTGCTTGAGCTGCTTTAGCCGTGTTTGGTGACCGGATCTGAGTAGTCAGGTACTTCCCCATCTTCCCTTTTCCCCATCTCCTTCCCCTCCTCAATACCTTCAGCCTCATAATTTAGGATGCCATAGTCTCACTGGCTCCAGATGGTTGGGAGCAGTTGGACTCTTGTGTCGTATTGAATAAAATACATATGTTTAAAATATTATTTTAATGAAACAAAACATGCAACATTTTGTAAACCAATACAATAACAATGTATACACCAACTCAAACAATCTCCGATGCTCGGTCGGATCTGCCAGTGAAGGTGCCTCAGATGATAATATATTAATGCACCTACTAAAATAACGCAATAAGCAACCGCCCCTTGTCATAGCGCAAATTGATACACATTTTTTCACAAGTTTATTAAGTGGCTAACTAAACTCAGTTAGGGACAATCTGCCACTTGTAGGTTATTCGTAATTGTTGGTCGTCAATTTATTAGTGCAATAGGACTTCATTTAGAAGTTTAAGTAGACGTAAGGATTGCAAAAATTTCACAAAATTATTTTTATAAATTTTAAAATAAAGGTGTGATAAATTTGATGTTAAGTTGAGGACATTTTTTTTTGCTTGTTTTTCCCATTTTATAAATAGGCAAAATATTTTCTCCAGTGTAAATATTCTGTGTAAGATGTTCAAATGTTGTTTAGTGTGCATTTTGGAACATGTGTGCAGCTTACTGATTGCATTCCAATATCTGCTCATTTTTAATCTGATATACGTGGCTGTTGCATATGTGATCCATCGGCGGCTATCCCTGCATGCGAGTGTCGCATATGTGAGACATGAAGTTTCACTAAAACCATACAATATGTCAAAACGTGATAGATTGCATTGAAACGCCCAGCTTTGGAAAGGTGTTATGTTCTCAATGCTATAATTATTTTTTTTTTAAATGATGAATTATCAAACAGGTTGTGTTTTTTTATTTTTTATTTAAATATCAAAACCAGCCTTAGGACGTTTTTCAGATAATTTCAATAGGTTGTCCAGCGGCCCCCTTGATTATTCTTCATATCAATTTCAGACATTTTCTTCTAATATCATCTTCCATCAATTAAACTGAACTGCTTTTAGGTTGAAACTTGTTTCAAATGCATAATCTTATAGTACACGTTTTTCGGACCACCTACGTTAAACTATCGGTGGATTATACACGGCAGGTATCGCCACTTGATCTATATTCGGAAAATTGCAATCCATTTTAATTTTGTAAAAAGATCTATCAAACGATCTTTCGGTCGGTAGGTATGGAGATGTCGTAAAAATCTCCAAATATATTACCTGACGAGAATGCAGAGGTCAGCCACTATGTGCATTCCATCGCAATCAACTTCCCGCTGCTCACCTATGCAGGTAGATACCAAAACCATAGAATAATGCGTATCTACCGTCTTCGCTGTACAGTGGCGTAGACTGCCCCTCATGGGGTTTTACTGTCATCACCTTTGCTGAGGGTAATTTTCACTCGGCGGTACACAAGTTACGACATACTTGAATTAACCTCTGTTAAGAGTGACGTCTACATAGCATTTTGTAGATCCACCTATTGACAGCGGAGTCAAATTCATAAATTGATTCCAAATATGTGTGACATAAACATGTTTATTATACATATTGATTTGTACATTCCATGTGTAAAGACATATTGCATTCACGATAAGTAGGTACAATTTTTTAAATCTCTATTGGCATTGAGCGAATCTCTCAGTCAAAAAATGTTGGTGAAATAGAATTAAATTATTTTTCACTCAGTTTTGATTGATGAAAGCTGCCGTAATATAACCATGTTGTTAAAGCATGAAATATTATCCTTATGATGTTATACTTCCAAATAATAACAAAGAAGTACAATTAGATCGGAGGCTTCACGCAAATAAATAATTCAAATGTTTATTTAAATAAAACATCTTATTCTCCCCCTATAATTGACTGACACAGAAATGCTCAACATTTAATTATAAATCTAAAGATTAGATTATTTCACCTAGGTTTGTACATAGTCTAAGAATGTTATACTCAAGCTTCAGTCATATTATATTTTTTGTTATGTATGTGTAGAAAACGTTATATGTATGTACTTAATTTATAATCATTGTTTTATAAAAATATATATATCTGTACTTAATAGATGTGGGTACACATATGTGAGGGTTGGCTGTTTTTGAAAAATTATTATGACATGCATAAATAATATTATTGAATCACCAAAAATATTTTTTCCAAGTCAAATATCCATTTTTATAATTATTATTGTTGTGATACAAAATCACATTGCACGGGGTCTTATGATCAAAAGTAATAATAGGTTAGAAATAATTTGTTTTATTTTAGGGAAAAAATCTTCACAATTAGCAGATTCAATTTATCCACATTTGGGGCCATAAGTTTGCTCAAGGGTTGCATAACATTAGTTAATTTTATTTATTCCAAGAATTAGGTTAGAATATAAACAATATTAAAATCACCAATGTAAATTTGATAATGCATACTGTAAGTCATACGGCCAAGTCTGTTTCTTTTGCGTTAGCTGACGCAAGGTAAATCGGCCATAAACAACACACATTTTGACAGTTTTCATAAATGCAGCGCCGTCTCTTGCGTTTGCGTTACGGATTTGTCTCTCAATGTAAATGCAAACTTAACTTGTTAGTGTTATACGAACTAACAAACTGTCAAAATGTGTTGTTTATGGCCGATTTAACTTCCGTTAGCTAACGCAAAAGATACTTGGCCCCCAGTTTGAGTATTTAATTAAAAAAATAAAAATATTATTTTTGCTCTCTTTACTTTACCCTTTAAATTGGTGTTCTTTGTTATGCATGGTTAACGACAAATGTAGCATGAAAAAATATTTTGGATATAATACTTAATTGTTGGATTTTTTTATTGAATAAGTAATTATTAATTTATAAAAATAAACACCGTTTCACTACAGACACACTGAATTTATTAAATAATATAATTCTAGTATCAAATAAATAAAAAGTTATTTTACTCAAGACAAATTTAAACCTAAAAAATAAATTTTGTAAGCAAAAGTTTACATCTCGAATGTTCATTCATAAAATTTAAAAAATTTACATTATTGTGGCCTTTTGAGAATTATTGTGATAAATATTATAATGTTTGTATGTATTCGGGACCTGAATCCTTTAAAATTGATCATCATTTTCATATTTTTATACTTGCATTCTGTATTGAATATTTATATGGTATTTATTTTTAATGTTATTGTGTTAATATTATGAAATAGGCAAGTTTTTTAGTAAAGCAGCTATTTAAAAGATAATTTGTATTTTCATTTAATCTACCCACATCCAGTAGTGATGGGCACAATCGATATATCCATTTCCAAATGATCCGTTATTTCAACAATCCAAATACATATATAAAAATCTATTATTGGTTTATCTTATATTCATTTAACCTTTTCTACGCGTCAAAAATATGTATGACTTCTGTCACACACGAGGTTCTTTAAACTATAGAAGCTTTGCGGTGCACAACGGAGCCGCCTGCGTACAGGGCATGTATGGTGTGCTCCTTCCCGCGTCTAAAAGGTTAACAATGTAATTGTATAATTCCTAAATATAATAAAATTAAAAATATATATTAAACTTCATTTGAATGAATAACTGTTTCCTAAATACCGAATAATAATTTGGTGAATCAGTTCAGTTTGCTGTCTTAAAAGGTTCCCCAGTGGGTCAGTATAAAATCAACAATGCCTGCGTGCAGCAAAAATGCTGGTAATGTTGCACGATGTGATGATTTGACCGGTCAGTGGCCAAGTTGACATCGCATGGTCTCATCCAGGTTCAATTTCTCAGCTGGCTAAATCCTCCATCACGACACAAGCAACATTTTCAAAAAAAAATCTCAATTTTAAAATCAGAATTTATTTTTTATTCAAGATGTTGTCCAGTACTAGTAACATAGGTCGTATCTAGATAGGTACTCTTCGTGCCTTTACGTTATATTAGTATACTATGTTTCTCTAATGTTTGATGCACCGATGCAGCATGTGCATTAAAGCAGGCAAATCGCACATTGAACAATCTGTTCCGAGTTCCCAGGTGCAAATAAATCGATAAAACTGCATCGTTTTTCATTGGTCGGAGACATTTACGAGTATATCGCCAGGTTATTTTAGTGCCAACAAAACGACGTTGCACTTTCAACGCGGGGTGCACGATTCGCGCCCGGACTAGCAGGCGGCCCGTGTGGTCCAACGGCTAGCTCTTCCCGCCGATGGAAACCTTTGGCAAAAAGCTTTCACTCAATAAATAAACAAAATATACACGAATTTATAAGAAATCGGGAACGCCCGAGGAAGGGTACCATTCTCCACTGTTCAGGATGTCGAGACTTGTTAACTCAGGCCAGGGCCTTGAAAATTTTAATATCAGTCTAAATTATTTTTTTCAGACTTTACGGAAATAAACTTAGAAGAATATTATTTAGTATGTCTAAAATCATGGACACTACCAAAACTTTGTTCAGGCTTTGACTTGAATATTCTCTCAAATGTATATTTTTATATGTGCTGTTCTTTTTCTGTAACTATTGTTTATCTCGTTTCATTTTGCGTTACTTGACATTTTTTACTTTTTATTTGAATACCGCACAAGAGTCCCAAACTGCTCCCAACCGTCTGGAGCCAGTGAGACTATGGCATACCCAATTGGGGAATGTTGTGAGGCTGAAGGTATTGGGGAGGGGAAGGAGAAGGGGGGAGAGGAAGGTGGAGAATAGGGGAAATACCTGGCTATTCAGATCTGATTACCAAACACGCCTAAAAGCCATTTCAAGCAACGTTTCAATTCTGAATGGTGGTCTTTCACCAGAGCGATACTGAGAGTATCTTCCACTCTGGAACATGCGCAAATATACTATATATTATTTTTAAATTAATTAATTGTGAAACAACACAAATTGGTCCTGTAATAAAAATAAATATTAAATAAGACATGGCACGTGTTGAGTCGGGTCATATCAAGAGTCTGAATAACAGAATAGTATGTAAGAGACGATGATGTGAATGAATCAAGGAATGTGTATTGTGTGGCGGTCTATCCCCTCTGCCCACCCCTCAGGAGAAGCTGCTTGATGGTTAATTTCTTAGTTATATATGCTGCTGTAGCTCAGTGAATTAACCGCCCGTCCTTTGGGTTATTATTCAAAAAGTAGGTAAAAAAACATAATTTTTTCAATTAGATTTCACAATAATACGTGTGACTAGTGACGTAACTTGTATGGGAGAGACGTAAACACCCGAACACATCCGTTAGCTTCGGCTGACCTCGAAATACTAAACGAGATAACGCAGGTACAAACTTGACGTATACGAATGTTTTGTGGGTTTTGGGGATACCTTTTTTTGTACCTGAACGTACGGGATACGGCTTGTTGCGTTCGGGCGATAATATCATAGCGGCCGTATCACCTACGTTCGTATGGGTAGGGCGTTAAAGCTTCTTTTTCTTTGTCTTTTCGGTTGCATGTTTCATTTTGAGAGTTATTAATATTATCTTCAATGATTAAATTATGTTAAGACGAGGTTTATATCTAAGCTTCAATAAGTTGTTACAAAATTATTTAAGGATAATTTTGCTTAGTTTTGTACTTGTATATTATATTTTTTTATTTATTTGCGTTACAAACAGTCCTTCAAGTACATATGAAACAGTGTTATATCAATGACATTTAAAATTGAGGACAAATAAGGGAATAAGTAAAACTACTCCTACTTGATGCTACAAAAGGTGTAATTATTTTATTATAAGATACATATCACATAGGTTTATGTTTAGAACCTGTTCACATGACGCAATTCTCGCTGCGTTTTACACGCGAGAAAGAAATATATGAGCGTCCACATGCTGCGTTTTCCGAACGTGTTACGCGTGAGTGCGAACCGAGTTAGTATTCAACATTTAGGCCGACGAGGTAAAAATATGCATAATAAGGATGTTTCACTTGCCTACAGTTTTTTTTTTTATTTCTTTTCTGCCGAATCACCAGAATTGCTAAATACTTCAATAAGCTCCTCCCAACTCCTCCGTTTTAAATTCCTATTTGATTAATACGACAATTACATATCCCATAATGCCCTTCTCTTTTCAACCTCATCAAATTGGACTGTGATTTTTTAATTGTCTAACAGGAGCTTGTTATTTAAAACATAAAATTTATAGACAAGATTACGTCCATCACTACTATCCAGTATTCAGAGATTTTAATTGTTTTATAAAACCTGTATTGGGCTGAATAGAAGGTCTTTTTCTTTTAACCAGGTCATAAGCATCTTGAAAGGAATAATTCTTTTCTAGAATAAGATACCCTATAACCACCATGGCTGATCGAGAAACTCCCGCATTGCAGTGGACTAGGACGGAGCCCTTATTGCAGTGTGCATCCCCAATGTAGGCGCACGCTTCTCTCAGTACTTCATCAATACACGTCTCTGGCAAATCCAGACATGGAACAAATTTCTTATGCAAATTAGTAAACGAGTCAACTCCAATGCTCAAAATATGAGTAATTTTATATTTCTCTGCAATGCTTTCATCAGCGCAATCTTGTGAACCTATGTGTAAACCCGGAATGATGTATTCTGGAATATTATCTGGTTTTAAATCAACTACAAAACCGTACCTTTTAGAAGAATTCTCTCTTTTAAGTGGATCTAACCCGAGGGACCTCATCTCGGAGTTTTCTGTGTAGGTGGAGCCATCACTGTGAGTGATAACAGTTTCTGTGCTTTTAAGATTGACTTTCCTTTTGCTTATTTCTTCTAGAAAACTCATTTTTTTGTTCAGTGTTTTAACTAAACTGTGAGTTGGAGATCTTTGGGATTATATTGAACTTCGTGGAGATAAAGTCCCCAGGGTGGAGCTAAAGCAACATGTGCGTGCCAAGAGTGCTTTGAGGGAACTTGTAACATAATCTGTACATCCCTTGTAGTAAGTGTACCAAGAGCAACAGCCTCCGACACTCCCACCATTCGACGAATCTGTAACCAGATAAACAGGACGAAGTTATAAAATATATAATAATATGTAGATACATACTTATTTTGTTACAGAGATTATGATATGCATGTGTGTATATGAAATTGAAGGGTTATTCACCTGATTGTGCAGAAAACCTCTCCCTTTAATCTTTACATCATAAAAGTGAAAGTCATCCAGATGTTGAGGATGAGATAATGTCAGCAATGAATTTGATTTAAACACTTCTATAGAATATACTGTTCTTATATTGCTGGATTTCTTAGACCGTGCTGGTTCAACTTTTCTAAACGTTTCAAAATCATGTTTACCCTCAAATAAAGTTACTGCTTCTTCAAATTTTTCTATGTCAAAGTTTGGTTTCCTGTAAATTGAAATATGTATTTCTTATTATGAATTATGACATTTATTATTTAAAACTATCACACTAATTATTATTTTTAAATGCTTGGGAAATATCGACAATAAAAAATTACGTATAAACATTTTTTAAACTCACCTAATCAAATGTAGTCTTCGCCATTCTTCAATTGGATGTATTATTTCTTTATTGACAATCTTAAGAAAAGCAAGTCTAAAATTAAAACTTTAAATTAATTATATAAATCTTTGGTTTTAAATTCAGATGACGCATTATATAAATATGTATGTCATTTGAATAGCAGTGGCGGCTGTGACTAGATTGTGCTAGAGTGCTAAGATTGAAAAATAAAACATTATTGATGTTGTAGCCTTTGAATCATTGCATTGTAGCACACTCGAAAGTCACGAGCCGCCACTGGTTGAATACCCTTTTCAGGTGGATGTGTAATGCCTTTCATAAAAGTTATTGGACAGGAACTTGACATTAAAAATTAACATTTTTCTTTTGCTACAGGTATTTGTCTTTTACTCTTGATATGCTTACCTGTACAAATAGGTTCGTGATAAAGCAGAGAATCTGGCATGGAATGTGTCCGGAACTCTTCTAAAATCGTTCAATATTATTGCTAAATTATTTTTTTCAAAATATTTATTTAGCCTGTAGGTAATATGACGTAATGACTCATCGATGAATGGTTCCCCACTTTTAGTTTCCAAATCAAAATGTGCCGTATTGTTGAATGCGTGCACACCTGCATCAGTTCTAAAATAATAAAACACAGTGTATAAAACAAAACAAATAAAATATTAGTTGACCTGAATCCTGCCGTCGGTCTAGCAGCGCTATCTTCTGCACAATCACTCTCTTTACGCATTCCTACGTGTTTGAGTTATATGAAAACACCTATATTCTACCAGAACAGAGACGTTATGCATTATATTAAGTTATATTTTTATTTTAAAATGCTCACAGCTCCATATATTGATAATCCTCAAATCACGTTATAGTAAAATGGTTATTGCTGCAACCGGTAAATACCGGATTCAATACCGGGGTATAGCAGCACCCTTGAGGTGATTTTTTACAAAAATGGCACTATACAAATTATCCACTTATTATTATTATTATTCAAATGAACCCAGAACTTTCTGCTGTATAGTCTTCGGAAAGAATGTTAATAATTCAAATAATACACCATGCTGATGTATTGAAAAAACACGGCACATCTGAGAGATGTAATAACTCAGTTGTTAAAGAAGACGTCTGGAAAGTGGAAGGTCACAAGTTCCTGCACATTTTTCTAATACGATTTTTATAACATTTTTATTATATATATATTTTTAAACTAATGTAAATCAAATTTAATAATGTTAAGTATTAACCACAGTTTGAAAATGGCCTCAAACGCCGAAACAGCTGTCACAATAATAAAAAATAAAAATACTTGCAGAACTTAATAATAACATTATTAAATTTGATTTACATTAAATTAAAAAAAAAATTAAATGGAGTTCTACGAGTTAAACACAAAAACAATTAATAAATTTTAGGATGGTATTTTCGGATTCATTGTACCTGGCCGACTTATATCATAATTTAAATATTATACAATACTAACCTGCTTGAAAATGAAAGGTCTGATATATAATTTTTTCTTATAAGTTCTAATGCTATTTCAATGTTTCCCTCAACACTTTGGGGATCTTTAACGCCTGGCAAACAACCCCAATATTTTTGAGAACCCCTAGAAAAAAAGGTCACAAGCTATTAAAACTGATGGTGATAAAAATAATAAAAGCCACATTTTAACAACCCTAGAAAAATAATTTATATTTAACTAATAAAAACAGTAAAAAGCCGAGCGTGTTTTTTAGTAAACAAAACAGGAAAAATATAATATTCAATATTTATTACCTAAACTGGCTGCCTATGTACGACATAGAAAGTAAGTATCGGTGAATCATGATAGATTATTTGGTCACTTTAAATATCCATATACTAACTTTAAATAAATAAATAAAACAAACCTATAAAAATTTGCATAACCTATTTTGTAAACGCTGCTTGTCAGATTTGACCATAGATGATTTGACAATTCTTACTTTTTCTAAGCATTCATTTATCAATGGGAGGTTTTCGCACGATTTTTGCCGCTAGGTGCCGCATGTCCAAGGCGGTCCCATTAGCGTGGGAGAACTGTCAAATGTCATACGTTTTCTGCGCCATTTGAAATAATTGAAAGTTTTTGTCTTAATATCGTAATAATGCCGTCAACTTATTGTTGTGTTCCAATTTGCAAAAATAAGGGTGGACATGTATTTCCAAAAGACAAAGATTTGAAGGCGAAATGGATTAATTCCATCAAACGTTTGAAGTGGATACCGACTCGTACTTCTGTAGTTTGTAAATCTCATTTTATGAACACAGATTATATAGGCGAGAATATTAAGCGTAAGTACCCCCATTTATTGAATTATGTATTTTTCTACTGAAGCGGAATTGTATAATATTACCATTTATTTGAATACCTTCTTAATCTTTTCACAATTGAATCCCCAATATAAAAAGTAAGTATAAAATTACATAAACACTTAAAGAAACATTTTAAATATAGCACAATAATTGTCATTGGGAATGCATTTGTCAATATTTTCTTTCCTAACTCTAGCTTGGCCGAGTATTCGCCTAAATATAAATATGGGACAGTCTCCACAGATATGATGCTGTCCTTGGCTGTATATGGACATTTGACTTCCAAAACAGCATCTTCGCCAATCAGTGCATCGGGAGAGCTGGCTAAGAACTGATGTTCAGGGTGAACAACAATTCCGCAGGAAGAGGTGGAAGTATTTGCTTCAAATTCAAATTTTCTCACTGCTGCTGCCTCAAATTTCAATCCATGTTCTATAGATGCTACTTTGACGTCATAAACTTTCAAAAAAGATTCTGCCAGATTTCTGCGATTAGTTTTCACCGTACTTTTGCATATTTTTCCAAAATTTGAACTGGTTAGGCGTAGGCATCGTTCAGTGAACCAGTTCTTTGATTTACCCTGACCTCTAGTAGAGGATTCAATCAAATCAAGTTCTGATTGGGATTTCTCATAACACTTGAGGAAAGAATGTTCAACAGTTTCCTTCTCATAAAAATGATCAAACGTGGCAGAATATTTGTCTGCCGGGGGGATAATTTCCATGGTAGGCGTGTGCCTTAAACTTAGATTGTGAGCAGAAAATCCAATGGCTAAATTATTGAATCTAGTTTGGTAATTTTTGTCGTTAATTAAAGGAGCAGGCCTAGGATCAAAACTGATTAGCTGTTGTTGTGACAATTGCCGTTTTTTCAATAGGAGATCTTCCGCTTTTATAGGTGCACCATGATATTTCCTCAGTGTGTGAAAATTTTGTAACAAGCTTGTAGAGCTTTCTCGAGTAATGATTTTTTTGTTTACACTAAAATCTACTATTCCATATAGGACTACAAATACATGTTTGCAATGTGCACTAGGCCCCACACCCGCTGCACACTCACATTAGCATTCCAATACAGCATCAGAATTATAACGTATAGAAACTACATACGAAACATGTTTTCTATACTCCGAAGCACACATTCCTAAAACATAGGTTGTGTCATTTTCACAGGCACTTCTGACATTCAGTAAGTATTTTTCAGCATACATACTAAATGCTTTGTCAGCATTCTTCAAACTTTCCCAAGAAACATTGAATTTATGGAGTTCTTCATGCGTCAGTGCTGGAATATTTGAGACCATGTTGACATCTTGAAAATATTCCGGCTTCGGTATGGTCATTTCGTAGGTATTTTCGTACATGATGCCAGTAGGGTTGAAGTCATGGTTCTTATCGTAGTCTTCGAGTCTAAAATAAAACGCATTACGATAATATTATGTGATGTATTACAAAATAAATGATCGTGGGAGGTACAAGCCTTATGTGTGGTGTATTTACTAACCTTTCTACGAGAATTGCTTTTTTACCGATAGTTTTGGCATTATGTCCTTTTAATTCCTCCTTCAATTGAACAATAGTCCACTGACCATAATTCTTGTTCATTTTAGGTTTTAAACTGGTAACAAAATTAATAAATCGTATAAACTACGTCGAGGCGGTAAACAAACTGATATCGAAATAGTGAGATTTATTTGAAAGTAGGACCGCCTTCCCTAGCGGAATTTTTCGAAGCTGCTCAGAAAACAGCCCATTACTCTTTCCTCATTCTTTATTTTTTTTTTCTACAAATATCTTTTGTCTGTGGAAAATAGCTGTCACTTCGTTGTTGGTTGTTTTTGTTTGCGTACCTCTGTCATCATATCATTATTGTGGATGGATATCGATTATTATGGTGTCTGTGCTTATTCCCGTGGCCGCAGGCGATATCGCAGGATACTTTAAGAGGTTTGTCGTCCATTGTTCAATCCTAAAACGAACGATATAAATGTGAAATGTGCGACGCTGTTCGAACGACGGCGTCTTCCGCTCGTTTCGCCCTAGGACCGTGGCGGTTTCGCATTTTCCCGTGTCCGGCCGCTCGTGCCGGTGCTTTCAATAGCTGTCATATCGTTGTTGGTTGTTTTTGTTTGCGTACCTCTGTCATAATATTATTATTGTGGATGGATATCGATTATTATGGTGTCTGTGCTTGTTCCCGTGGCCGCAGGCGATATCGCAGGATACTTTATGAGGTTTGTCGTCCATTGTTTAATCCTAAAACGAACGATATAAATGTGAAATGTGCGACGCTGTTCGAACGACGGCGTCTTCCGCTCGTTTCGCCCTAGAACCGTGGCGGTTTCGCATTTTCCCGTGTCCGGCCGCTCGTGCCGCTGCTTTCAAACCCTCTTGTTTTTCCATAATTTTAATATACCTCTAGTTTAGCGATAGACGGTTTGTGTATTGTGTAGTTAGTTAATGTAATGTAAGAAGTTCTGTACCAGACGTCATGGCACACAGGCGAACTGTAGTGGGCAGCGGGACCCGCAGATCTACCGCGTTCTGCGCATGTCCGACGAAAAAGCACTTTCCTCTCTCTCTCTCTCTCTCTCTCTGACGTTTTATTTCAGTCACATTTTAAGAGATTGGTCAGAACTTATTTCCCGCAGACTGCGCAGTATACATTCGACAAAGGGAGGGAGTCAGGATTGTTTGCAGACAGCGAAATAATTAACATTTATTCTCCATACGACCCGAGACCCCCTTACAAAATAGACATAGTTTATGTAAGTGGACTTCAACAAATATATTTATCAAATGGCCGCGTCAAAACATTGTGGGAGAGGCTAATACATCTAAATCAAGTTCCATCCCGCAGAGGTGGAATTATTATATTGGACGAATGGGAATGAAGCAAGGAGTGTGTGTCGAGACAGTTATGTGACAATCTGCCTTCTTTACCCACATCTGGTGAGAAATGGCCCGATATTTAGTTCATTTTATTTATTATAATAAACAGGTTTACAGAAATAATTTTATTATGATACAATGCGTTTGGACTATGTTTATTATTGTCACTATTTGATTACAACCACATATATTACTGTTATATTTTTAATTTTTGCATATGATATAATCAGCGTAAAAACCATTTACATTCCAGAAAGCACCCTGCTCCCATGGCCCAACCTTGAAATAGCAGCCTCTGGACCGATCTAAACACCCTTGGACACGTCACACGGGCCTCGCAATACACCCTGCATCCGATGCTCGACTCCATTCTCCGAATTCATGGGTAAATGTAAAACAATATTTATACTACAGTAACCACAGTAATTCCAAATCCAGAGAACCTCAAAAACCAAATTTAGAATTTAAAAATACTTCTAATAATAATTTTAATTCTGATCTGACAAATCAGATTACCAGTGCAGTAGACCCGTCTGATTCATATTTACGAAATAAATTCACTGGCAGAGAGACATGTTTACGTTAAATTAAAATTATTTAATAAAAAAGTGTATCATTTTTAATAAAAAAGTTTTTCATTTTTGTGTATTTTCACTGAAAAATCAAGTTCCGCAACAGGCCAGTAAATTCATAATACGGGTAAAAGTAAATTCATAATATGGGATATTCTCATGTAGATCTTAATTTTGCAACCTATTGACAGAGCATTGAGATGTTAGAAATGTTTTTTTTTAGTGTTTACCTCTAGTCAAGGAATTGACATCCAGTCATTACAAGTGCTCCTTCTTCGTAATATTCTATACACGTTCCTGCCGCCTCTACGAGTTGGACTCCGCCTGAAGAACTTTTGGTATCTTCAACTTTTCCTGATTCCTGTATACTTCTACCTCCCTGACTCTTCTCTGCCCTTCTGACAGCCTGCTTTGAAACTTGAACTCTACCGCTGCCTGCCACCCGGACCCCCCTACAGCTCTCTACCCCCCGATGTCATTGGCTCACTGTTTCTACCTACGACAACCCCAGCTCTGTCCTCTGCCACAACATCGCAACTACCAAAGGGAGAACATCTCAACTGGGAAATGTGCAAAAAAAAACTTTTTCAAGGCACTTTTCCAATATGTCGTGTGCCGCTATCTCATTGGTATTGCAGTATTGGTAAAATTAAATTTGTCAGAGAATGAAGGCAATGTCGCATTATGTACAATTCCAAAGAGCCTTTTTCAAGGCATTGTCACATTACGTAAAATTCCCAACTGCCCTTTCAAGGCATTCACATTATGTAAAATTCCCAACTGCCCCTTTCAAGGCATTGTCACATTATGTAAAATTCTCAACTGCCCCTTTCGAGGCAGTGTCGTTTATGTATAATTCCAAACAGCACTTTTTTGCATTCTTCAATAATGTTCCCCAACCAACCAACCGACCGACCGACCAACCACAGACAAGCAGTAGACAAGGCCAACAGCGGCCGACACACTAGTTGTTGCTGTCTCCCACTAAAGAGAGGAGGAGACCAGATGGAGTGTGTTTATAATGCCTCTCTTACTCCCGGTCCTGCCGCAGACCCGCCCACTTCAAGGGCACCACACTGAGGGTGGATAGCAAGTACTGCCATTTTCCATCAGCCTCACAATACATCACGCATTAAATGCAGGAATCTTTTCACTGTATATGTATTTATCTTGCCTTTAAAAAAAAAAAAAATTGTCAGCATAGCCTCCATTCCAATGTCCAATGATACTGGTTCTCAAAAATAATGTAGTAATAATAATATGATACGATATCCAGACTATGACTATTTGAAAGCTATTATTACTATTTTTAACCTATGCACATGATATAACCGGCGTAAAAACCATTTACATTCCAGAAAGCACTCTGGTCCATGGTGTAACCAAACAATATTCTGATGCCCTACAAGTCCACAAGCAGACTGCAAGCAGACTGCACGCAGACTACAGGCAGTTCACATACAGACCACAAGCAGCCAACAAGCAGTCTACATGCAATCCACATGCAGTCCACAAGCAGTCCACAAGCAAACTAATGGTTAGTAAATTTTGGTTTGTTTAAAATTTTCCTTGTTGATACAAACAGTTCATAAGCAGTATACATGCAGTCTACAAGCAGAACACAAGCAGACCACAAACAGTCCACATGCAGTCCACGGTCCCACGCTGAAGTCCACGAGGCAGAGGTACTGAAATGCAGTCCACATGCAGTCCACAAGCAGTCAACAAGGAAACTAATGGTTAGTAAATTTTGGTTTGTTTAAAATTTTCCTTGACGATACAAACAGTTCATAAGCAGTATACATGCAGTCTACAAGCAGAACACAAGCAGACCACAAACAGTCCACATGCAGTCCACATGCGGTCCACATGCAGTCCACGAGCAGTCAACAAGCAGTCCACATGCAGTCCACTCGCAGTCCACAAGCAAACTAATGGTTAGTAAATTTGGTTTGTTTAAAATTTTCCTTGTCGATAAAAAACAGTTCATAAGCAGTATACATGCAGTCTACAAGCAGAACACAAGCAGACAAACAGTTCACGTGCAGTCCACGTGCAGTCCACAAGCAGTCCACACGCAGTGCACAAGCAGTCCACATGCAGTCCACACGCAGTCCACATGCAGTCCACAAGCAGTCCACAAGCAAACTAATGGTTAGTAAATTTTGGTTTGTTTAAAATTTTCCTTGTCGATAAAAACAGTTCATAAGCAGTATACATGCAGTCTACAAGCAGAACACAAGCAGACCACAAACGTTCCACATGCAGTCCACATGCGGTCCACATGCAGTCCACGAGCAGTCCACAAGCAGTCCACAAGCAAACTAATGGTTAGTAAATTTTGGTTTGTTTAAAATTTTCCTTGTCGATACAAACAGTTCATAAGCAACACATGCAGTCTACAAGCAGAACACAAGCAGACCACAAACAGTCCACATGCGGTCCACATGCAGTCCACGAGCAGTCCACGAGCAGTCCACAAGCAGTCCACATGCAGTCCACTGGCAGTCCACATGCAGTCCACAAGCAAGCTAATGGTTTTGCGCCCTTGAGGTGATTTTCCCACGAAAACGGTGCTATAGAAGTAATCCAATTATTATTAGTAAATTTTGGTTTGTTTAAAATTTTCCTTGTCGATACAAGCAGTTCATAAGCAGTCTACATGCAGTCTACAAGCAGAACACAAGCAGACCACAAACAGTCCACATGCAGTCCACATGTGGTCCACATGCATTCCACGAGCAGTCCACGAGCAGTCCACATGCAGTCCACAAGCAAACTAATGGTTAGTAAATTTTGGTTTGTTTTAATTTTTCCTTGTCGATAATTAGCACATGATTCCGAAGTCCTTCTTGCATTGGCTCTGGGCAATTTAGATAAGAAAATAAAATTTGACAGCAGTTTTTTCTTCTAGTAGAGCGCGGGCAACATCAATTGAACTAAACTCATTACCAAGTCTGTGCAATCTTTGAATAGGTGAGTTCTCGAAATAATTATTTTCTACGATACTAATATTAGCTGGTGGTGGTTCATTATATTGTATTTCATGAACACTCCCTTTGTACTCCAGAGATGGCTTGCATTCGATGAAGTATGTACCCTTGAAAAGAAAAGTGATCGCATCAAAAGGAACCGTGTTTGCTTGAGAATATATTGTTTTATCACTAGTGGGTCTGCCGTTTCTGTACATTACAAACATTAAACTAATTTTGTTTCTTCTAGTCAAAGCTTTTAAATTCTTCTTTCAAGTCGAGATACCCGGGCTGATATTATACGCGAACATATGGCATTTATTACTACACTAACTAATTAACCATCATGTCTTGCATCAGCAGGGATAGGCATAGAGGATAGACCACCGTAAAACTCTGTCTCGATATAGACTCCTTGCTTCATTCACATTCATATGTCGTATTATAACTCCAGTATGCATTTGATTCACTTGATTATGTCATATATTCCTCGGGTATCCCCGACTTATTATACCATTATCTTCCGCGTCATATATTCTCTTTACACGTCTATCTTCGGTCATCCGTTCTACGTGCCAATACTGTCTATGCGTCCCTTTCTTAATCTTAACAATTACGGTGAAATCATTCCCATAATTTAAATTGATTACCATGAATGATAAAAATAATGTCATGGTCGTAGGACAAATTGATTTTGCTAGATTCGTGCTTATCTGCAGTTTTGAAATATTAAAACGACAACAGCTAAAATCCTTATAAAATTATTTTTAGAAGTTGATATCCATGAAAAAATTAAGGTAAAAAGTAGCTCCCAAACTCGAAATGGTTGGGAACCCTTCCATCGATGCGGCGAAAGCGTTTATTTGGAATAGGTTACGGCATATTCCGCATGGCGTTGCATTCGGGTGTTTCATTTTTCCGAAGCCGTTTTTCGAATAAGCGTTTCACGAGAAAGCGTTTTACAAGAAAGCGTTATTTGTAATGGGTTACCGCATTTCGCATTCAGTGTTGCGGGCGGGCGTTGCGGGAGGGTGTAACATTTTTAAAGCGTTTTGGGGCAACGGTCAGAGACGGAGTGTCGGGAAAAAACGTTTCACGCGAAAGCGTTTATTGTCAACGGTTTACGATGGGTTGGTAAAGAGTTGCGGGGAGCTGTTTTAAATGCTTCGTGCGTAATTCTCCAGCGAATTGTGCCCTACTGGAATCATTTCGCTCTGGTTTATTGCGGACTTAGTTACAGGTTTTTTTAAAATGGTTTTTCTAAATTCCTCGAAACAGTTGCAACCGTTTCCGAACTTAAACGCTTTCGAAAAAACGGTTTCACGTTTTTTTTACTCACCTCTACTAGGTACTGAGACTGCAAGTTTTTGGTTTTGAATTTTTTATATTTTACTCTGGTTTGTGGGAGTTTTTAGCCAGTTTATTTCTGTTCCTAAAAATGATGGCGGTTATGATGAGGCCAACACTCCCTGCAGCACCTTTGAGATGTCAAAAATTGAAAACTCCTTGGCCAAGTTCTTAAAAATACCCAGAAATGTACAAAAATGAAAAATTTACCTAGATTTTAGGCAGTCGTGGTATTATTGTAAGTGAACAAATTTGTGCAAACTACTGAAATCTCCGAGTTATTCACATTTATGGGAATTTTTGTTAACCATTGCTCAGGATTTAAAAAAAAAGGTCGAAAAAAATCTTCACCGATACCAATATCTTCCTACATTTGTCAAAAACTCTATGTGTATTTGGAGCTCTCAATTTTTTCCTAGATCTATCTATCCCTAGATATGGCTCCCAACGACGCTGGCCTACAGACTACCTATTGTTTTCATCCGCAATAACTGAAGATACCGCATCGCAAGGCTCGGCCGTCTGACTGTCCGACTGTCCAACTGTCCGACTGTTCTTTCCTTAAGCCATTGTTCGATTCCTTCCCACATTTTTTCAATTTGTGTAAAAATGAACTCAACTCTGTCATTCTTTATCAATAAGGAACTCCAGTCCATTTTTTTTTATGAAAACTGACGTTCTAACTTTAATACCAGTATTTTTTTATTTTTTTTAACGATCGTTTTCATAGTTAAAAGAATTTTTAACCCTTACCACTCCATTATTTTTTAATATTTGTTGTCAGCCAACTCTAATTTAAATAATGTCAAAATATTAATTTATTGATAGGCAGTTACAAAAAGGTTATTTTATAGTAAAACAAAAACAGTCAAAATCTTATTAAAACGTGAATTTAAATGTTTTTTTATCGAATAATCACAAGAAACAACGTCACATGTAAAGTTTTGCACGCGAAAATACACCGCGCGCCCACGTTTTATCTTGTCGGCTGCCAGCCGACAACTGAGTTGTAGCGTACAAATGGTGATGTCGGCTGGCACCTAACAAAGGAGTGGTAAGGGTTAAAGTTTAAATTTTTCAAAGCCCGCCAAAACGCACGAAATCTATGAGTTCTAAGGTGTGACGTCGCATAGCAGTCCGAATTGGCGGTTTTATTACCGGTAGTCGATTTTGTATGGATTCTATGAAAAAGTTTGGGACCTTTTTTTACTCAAACTTAACCGCTTTTAATTGAAGGAAACCCTGTAAAATGTTGGCGTCTCGTCAATATTGTAGGTGCATTGTACCAAAATGCAAACATACATCCACATCCGCACCTGATAAAAAATTTATTAGTGTTCCAAGAAATCCATTACTACGAAAAAAATGGTGTCATGCCATTAAACGATGCTATAAAAATGCCCCTTTATCACCTAACTCCAAAGCATTTTGTTGCGAGGATCATTTTGATGTAAGTACAATAGTTCAATTTAGTGATCTTATAATTTTTTGCAACAAATTTATTCCACATTGTACCTATAAAAGTTTGATCACACCGTGTGTCAACTGCATAATTTGTTTTTAAAGGTCAGGTGTCTAGAATTCTTCAATTTTGCGATCAATTTTTTGTGGAAAAACAGCGCCAATTATCTTGGAGTCACACTAGACAAAAAACTCACATGGATACCACACATCAAAAATACACTAACAAAAGCCTGGAAAACTTCCTCTGCTTTACACCCACTACTACAATATAACTCAAAAACCTCACTCAGAAATAAACTACTCATTTGCAAATCACAAATACGCCCCGTTTTAACCTACGCCTCAGCCACAGCCAACACAAAGCGACTCTTCCAAAATGTCATGCTCAGAAGATGCACCAAAAGTCCTTGGTTCGTCAGAAACAGTATAATTAATACAGGCACGAAAATCCCCCCCCTGAGGAAGCACATAGTCGAATTAGCCAAATCTTTTTTCTCCAAACTTGCTTCAAATCTGAACCCAAGCATCAATTGTCTCGGGCAAATAAGACCCGGCGACAACCCAACCTACCCCCTCCCGATCTCCATAACACTCCCCCCTTGATGTGTGGGCTTTAATAAAAAAATTACAAAGAGCAACCAAAAATACAAAAAAAATAGTATTAGAAGTTATGCAAAAAGAAGCCAATCCACCCGGCATGCAAAAAACATCCAACACTTCAAAAAAAATACAAAAAATATAGTATTTAAAGTCCTATACGTTGCCATAGGCAGCCCACACATCGGGTAGAAAAAAACCATCCTTCAGGTAACCATCACCCTCAGTTCGCGAGAGAGAGAGATTGGGTTCTCTGCAACTCGCCCTCACCAATAGGACAAAAAAAAAAAAGCAACTCGTCAGTCATCCAGCGACGCTTGAACCGACATCACTTCTGCTCCCCCGACCGCTCTACCTCGCTCTTCTTGAAAACCGACCTGCCTTCTTCTTCTCTGACCCCCCGCTGACCCTTGGACTATCCCCCGGACTACCAACGCTCACGGAATCAGACCATCGAATGACCACGGACAAGGCACGCAGAGCAGCATCCGAGTTTGCACAAAAGTGTGTATTGTGCAAACGGATTTGTACAGCCGCAGGAGTTTTTGCACAAAAAGGAATTTTGTGCAGAAGCAAAGCGATTCAAAAATCGTTGTCGTTCCCTCTTGCAAAAGGGAACGATGGGTCGCCACCCCCTCCCCTCCAGCCCGCTTCGTAGATCGAGATCAGCCGGCCTCTACAGTTCGCTTGTATGCCAGAATACGTCTGGTACAGCTGTATTGCAGTTTTTATATGCCGACCAGGAAGCTGCTTGGTGTACCGGATCACTTGGTTTTTCTATTTGGATTTCCAAACAGTCGATTATAGACTGTACTTTGGAATACCTAGCCCGAAAACATATGGGTAATTTTTTAAAAATTTTATCTGCCTCTGGCCAAAATATAAGTTCCGAAGAGCTGTAGCTACCAATATCAAAGTGGATGTGAATATATTACCTACATTGCTTTCAGACATCTCGAAACATAGCTCTAATGTGGCATATGATTCGTTTAACCTTATTTTTGTCAGTGTTAATAAGATATTGCGCAGGGGTGCACATACTTCTTCTTCCGAGACTTTCACAACATAATAACTTATCCGAGGTATACCTAAGAAAAGTCATGGCTCCCTCTCGATAGACATTAATGTACCCTCGAACGTCAGTTTCTGGTAATCTGTTATCTCCACTTCTGGCTCCTTTACATATTAAATGTCTGATGGCACATAATCGTAGATACGTCACTCTCAGGATCACATATATATTGATCCCCTTTCATAGGTGATGTACTTGCATTCTGTAGGTTATAATTAATGGGTGATAAAGCTATGTGCTTTGATTTAAGAAGTTGAGAGCTTAAACCTATACTTTGGAATGACCTGGCTTGAGGATGAATGGGTAATTTTCTTTTCATTTTGTGGGTAAATATATTTTTAAATTTTCTTTTTTTTTTTTACTTAGCTCGAAAACTAATGGGCAATTTTCCTTGGATTTTATTTTGTGTGTAAATATATTATTATTTATAATTTCTTCAAACGATTTTAACTTTGAACAGCACTTTTATTAAAATATATAAATATTAAATCATATTTTAGAAAACCAATCATTCGTTCGATATAAATAAAGGTTTATATAATATAAGAAACATGTAGAAATATTTATATATTTTAATAAGAGTGGTGTATACATAATACATTTAATTTATTTTTTTATGATGGACATGACTATAAATTGTAGCAACTATTCAATATATTTTCATCGATCAAATAATATACAATTTATTTTTTATAACTTATTGAAGTTTTTAAACCTCATTGTAATATTTAATCATTGAAGAAGATAATATTAACACATCCCAAATGAACCACGAAACCGAAAAAACAACAGAAATTAAAAAGATTTCAGTCGCATCTGGGACTCGAACCCAGGACCTCTACCTATCCGGGGTAACCGCTTAACCAACTTAGCTAATGAGACCAGTTCAATTTACGCCATTTACACCGATATCATACTTCAAGTTCAAGATTTGTTAATATTATCCTCCATTTTTATAAATCCCTTATTATTGACTGCTATCCTTTTGATGATTGCAAAATCTTTTTAATGTCTGTTGTTTTTTCGGTTTCCTGGTTCATTTGGGATGTGTTAATATTATCTTCTTCGATGATTAAATAATATATGTATTGTATGGTGTATTTACAAAATAAAACAACCTTTAAATAAAAAATATGTTTTTATTTATATTCCTGATCCTCAGTCACAATCAATTCCTAATTGTAAAGTTGTAATGTAATTCCTCGTTTGTAAGAAATTATTAAATTCAAACAATACATGAAAAATATTTAAAAAATGACCAAAGTGGATTGTGCGGGAAGACTACCTTTTTTTAAACAAAGTTAATAATTAAATGCCCTCGACTTCATAACACAGAAAATAAATTTATATATAGTACAGTTTCTGGCACACCGGAGACAGTCCCAACGAGGGGCAGTGGGACTAGAGAGTGGTCCTTTAAACCCTTCACACCATTCCCAGCAGCACGGTGGCGAGACGTGGCTCCTTTGAAGATAGAGGAGAAGATACTTTTGAAGAACCCTGCCCGGCTTACTCCAGCCGACAGGACCACAAGAGAATAGAAGATCAGGGTTGAAAAGAACCTCTGCTTTCACTGTCACCCATACATCGGGAGTGGCAGTGGACAGTGTTGGAAACTGTACGTTTACAAAAAATAAACAATAAAGGCTCCTCCACCTTTGCCAGGCAGCGACAAGGGGCTCTTCCGCCCTCTGGCAGGAGGGTGTAATAGTACAATAATGATGACTAATCCATAAACAGAAGTCAATCATAAATCTAGATGAAGTGCACACCTATTACAAATTGCAGTGGTTATTTAGTATCATCCTATTTTGGAAATCAGAAAGAGATACATGCACCAATTATTTACTAAAACATATAACAGGGAAATGGAAAGCATTCATAAATCTAGTTGTAGTACATACATGTGTCTGTGGCATGCAATTTCTATTATAGATTACATTGATTATCAGTATCACCACATATTGGAAATCAGATCACTGCATCTGCCAAAGAACTAATCCATCTCTCGTTTTCTAAATCATTTTATTATGAGGAAACAAATCTCATTCATAAATCCATACTCGCATTTAGACGGCCTCCATGGTCGAGGGGTAAGGCTCTCGACTACGAATCCGAAGGTCGCGGGTCCAAATCCCGGCGTGCGCAAGTAAATTTTATTTAATTAGTGTTGTTTCACAATTAATTAATTTAAAAATAATATATAGTATATTTGCGCACATTCCAGAGTGGAAGATACTCTCAGTACCGCCCTGGTGAAAATGGATATTCACTGTCGTGTTACCTACAGAAGCAAATCTACTTCAACCGTGCCAACAATGACAAACACGGCTTGCTCACCATTGAAATTCTCACCCACAAAGCCTGTTTCTGCCAAAAGTGGCTACTGTGGGCCTACTCATAATAATATAGATATTATGTCCACTAGTTCCGAGGACAATGATTCAGACTATACTCCCTCTGCATTAGACTCGGACAGTAACAGCAACCGTGAAGTATCTTCTTAAAGCTGTATCGCTACTTGGACATTTCACTTCTACAATGTAATTTTCTCCTATTGCATCTGGAGAAGCTCCAAAAAAAGGATGCTGATTAGAGAGAATCAGGCCGCACTTCTCAAACTTTATCTGAAGTATTTCTTCCACTTCTTTCAACACTTCAGCCTCTAGAACTCTGCCACGACTAAGAAACTTAGTTTCTACTAGTTTAGCACCTAGAATCTCTCAACGAGTGAGCCTTCCATGGTTTGACAATGAGCAGCTTCATGGGCTTTAGATGCGGTAATTCTAGCGTACCTCAAGTTGTGCCACAATGGACAGTTTGACTGCCCAACAGTCATCTGAGCTGCCCTTTGACAGGCAACGGTGTTCATATTTTGTTGGCAATATTTAAAAAAATCTTCTGATCTTGATCCCACATCATTGTACAGAAAATTACAAATCATATTATGTAAGGAAAGATTTTCGATCACCGTTGGGTCGACAAAAAACTTTAACAGCTGAATATCTCGTACACCAAGCTCGATGCTGCTGTCTATTACTATTTTAAAAAAGATCCATCGCTCTGCAGCAGAGCAGCAGGAGCAGCTTTCCCTAAATCGCTCGCCTTTATAAACTTCATTGTGGTTCCTATAGCAGCCATCTTAGACCGCTTCCAGTAACACTGAGTGGACGTTTTTGGAGGGTCTTCGCTTCTTCGGTGCAACCACGATAATAAAGTTACCACATGTTTGCAACCGCCTAAAACAATAACAATAATTAGTATCATAGCAGTAGTGTAATGTTAAAAAGAGGGACACAAATTATTAAACAAACAACAATACAAGGCTCTTCTCTTTCACCAACCTTGTGATGCCGGACAATCTTCGAATGTGCTCCGGAGTAACCAGGGCCTTCACAGTGCAAATGGCACCAATACGTTTCACTTGGACGTAACCGATGGCACTGTCTCCGTAACTCTCTCTGCAGGATCTACAAATTATAATTACATTCATCATTATAAGGCACAATATTTATTTGTACTATTTCACACACCTAAATATTATACTATACTGAAAGTCAGTTTCAAACATATTGTGGTTAGATTTTACAACTGTCAAAAAAGTAAATACTTTAGATTTATTTAGCATAAGATATAAAACGTATTACTTTAATAAAAGTATAGTTTGAAAATCCAATATACATCATGAAACATTGCATACTCATCAAATAATAATTTACTTACCGTAAAACTTTAACGCCTCGCATTTCAGCACTAAAAAAATCAATTTGCGAAAAGAAAACTGCCATCATAATCACGTCGATTTTTGGCAAATTATCAGACTGCCCTTGTAAAAAACCACTGTCTGTCATGATAGTGTGTTTTTAAAACATATATTAAATACAAACAAATGGGTTTAGGATGCGTAACTAAATGATTATGGCTTTATCAAACTTATTCAAACCAGCAACTGTCAACAAAAACTACTTGACGTTGGACTCGTGAGCGCGTTGTGACGTCAAATTTCGCTAGCCAATCATGTCTCGTTATCGATATTTGAATTTACATACAACTTTAAAAGTGAATTAATTAATTTAATAAATTTTTTTGAGGTTTTTAAGTACGATATTCGAGTTGAGTTATTTTTTTTACATATATTAAATGCATTGAAAACACTATATTACATATACTGCATGTACCCTATTACCGCTTAAGCTGTTATAGTAAATGACATTGCTATAGTACAATAAATATATTCTGGGGGTGGGACTAAAAAGTGTCTTCTTTTTACCTGCATGCGTGATATATCCTTTTGTAAAACCTAAAATAAATGACCGAATTCACCGAAATACTTTTCTAAAATGTGCATTTTAAATAATAGGAATTCCCAGACTGGACAGGCCATAAAATAATTTAGCACAAAGGCTAGCTGAACCTTTTGTTAGAAAAATTGTAACTACTACATCGTAAAATAAAATAATCTTAATTGCTATTTTGGAAAGTCGGCAATTCCTTTGAGATTTTATGGGACGGCAATAAACACCTCAAAGGAATTGAGCCGCCCGACGGAACGGCCCGCTGAACAATGCGGGTGATAAAAGAATACCTACAGGTAGACAACAAAACAGAGTGGGCTCTAGGAAACAGTCAGGTGCAGTCTTCCACCAAGGAAGCACGAGTCGGTTGCAAGAGTCCGCCCAGGACGGAGAGTCGGTTGCAGTAGTCCGCCCAGGACAGACAGTCGGGTTTGAACCTTCCGCCCAGGAAGGTTCCTATTCTCGCTCCTTGGAGAGGCCGCCCAGGTCCTCTGACGACGAGTGGATTTTACGCTTCCATCCCAGAAGGAAGTAACTGATCTTCGCCCTTCGGAGATCAAACATCGGAGACCGCCCAGGCCTCTGATTATCGCCGCGTTGTACCTACTCCCGATCCGGAGGTACATGAATACCTAGTGCGAACGCGAGGACTCTGCATACAAAGCAGCCACTGGACCCTGGACAGCCATCACAAAAAGGGAAGTGCCTCTGACTCTAATGATAATTCCTCCACCCTGTCAGCCAAGTGAATCTCTAACTTTAAACAACAACTTTTTCATACAAATAAGCCAGTGAACCTCTAATTTTAAGAATACAACCTTTTGTGTAGATTTAACGAAGTAATTAGTTAATTTTAAGTACAAAGACTTTAACAGTAGATTTAAGTAATTGCCTATCTAGTTTTATTGAATTAATTATGTCTAATTAAGATTAACTCTAGTTTTAAGACTAACCCCACGACTATCAAAACAAATTACTTGTAACTACCTAAGATTGCTTTACTGTTCCTCTCTTTTTGCGTTATTCCTAGAATTATACCAACTGCCCTACACACCGTCATATCATGCGTTTGTATAAATTTCTTTCAATACTATTCGTTTCGTTTTACTTTATTCAAATTTAGTAAGTAATTAAAAGGAATTTTCACTATAGAATGAAAGTGAAAAAACATACTATTGAGCAAATACATTATGAGCATTTTTAACAACGTGCCCCGTTTCGACGTTCTCGTACTTACCGAGATAGTATTGATTCATATGAATTTTCTGTTACATTCCGGAGCCTGTTTTCGCGCCAGAAACCTTTCCATAAAGCAAAAGCGCGTATCGCGTTATGTCAGTTGTTAAAGTTCTGGTTTTATTCTATGAAATTTTATAGTAATATAAAGGTTTTGGCGAAGAATGGAGTCGGTTATACAATGGTACCGATAATACCAGCGATGTGCGAAACATTACCTGGGCTAAAACTTTGGAACTTTTCTTTTAACAGTGTATTATTGTGATCCGGCCAACACGCTATTCGCGTATAAATTTGTTGTGAATGTAAACTATACAATTTTTAAAACTCTGTCAGTGTTTTTATCTGAACAATCTGAAAACCACATCGCAAATATGGACGAATATATTGAAATCCTGCAGGACTCTTCGAAGCAAAATTTGAAGGTTAACATCTATCGGAATGTCCTTCAAGCTATGGAAAGTAGTAGCATTGCGCCGGGAAAGATAGAAGCTTTGTTGAAATTATTCGAAAAGGATATGTTGCTCAACATGCAATATTCCTCTTCAATCTTGGGTGCAATAAAAAATATATTAAATAAAGTTAAGGTACGTTGATAAATTTTTTTAACTCTTCATAACAAAACATGTAAAAAATAACATCCATTGTTTTTCGCGTCACACTCGTTTCAGCTTGTTAAAACAAGCTCCGTGACGTAATTCCCAATTTGGTTATCTCCATTGAAAATCTCGACATTTCTCTCCTGCAACATTTGACTTTTTTTCACAAATCACAATATTGTACATTACACTCGGGAATAGCCATGTTTGCTCGTAATTCAATTCTATTTCCCCCCTTATCTTGAAAGCGTGATGAAATATAATTTGTTTGCATACCAAAAGTATTACAAAGAACCATAAACAATTTTATTATCAGTCATACGCAGAACATATTTTCATATTTTTTTTAACATTTGGAACCTAGTTGTCCCAGAGATTTGGAAATGTTTTCTATGGGAGGGTAAAAGTCTAGGGGAGATGGTGTCGGAGCACTAGAATTATTGTTTGCAAGGTTTGAACACAAGAAAACTGTGTTAATGTGCAAATAAATTTTAATTAATCAATTAATATTTACTTGCGCATACTGTGAACCTGTGACCTCCGGATTCGTAGCCGAGGATCATAACCACTTAACCACGGAGGCCGTATATTACATTAGATTAATTAATTAAACACTCTGTTATGTCATTCACCTTTCAGGATGGAACCTACTCTGAGTTCCCACACCTAACTAACTTGGCCGGCACGATTTTCGACCTCCTAGCCATGACAGCGCCTCTGCATCAGGTGCAGCTGGTGCAGAACTCCTGCCTGGATATCTTGCAGAGCTACCCGGAGAATTGCCTGGCGCGGGTGGTGGCTACCAACCCTCAGAGCATCTGCACCCTAATGATCCAGTACCTCGGGAACGCCAATATAGATATACTGATCAAGAAATCGGTGAGTTATCTCTTATTCTACAGGTCCCAGTGGACTAATACTTGCTAATTATGTGACTAAGCACAGTGACATACGCCGCGTTTCTTTGGCCGGTTCTAATTTGTATGGCAATATACGGAAGTGATTACACCTGCACCAGCCTGGGTCTGTCCAGGGAATATGCAAACTGGGAGTATAGGCAGCGCTGGCTGGCGGCCGGGCTAGCGGCCGGGCCAGCGGCGGGAAGACATATCATTTTCAAAAATCAACTGTTAAAATGGCAATTATGTTAAACACTGTTTCAAAATATGGTAAGGTGGTATTAATTTTATCAATAAGATAATTAAAAAAATATCATTAATTATAACAATCTGATAGGTAACAAAACAATTAATATTCTGTTCAAAAATAAACAGTTGATTTAATCAATTTGAAGTTTGCGAGTAGTTCGATGACCCCCGGTGTATGCTACACCAGTAATACAAATATTCCATTTACGCATTGTGGGGATGTTTGCTGCGTTGTCCATGGTCTATCCACGTTCATATACGTAGTAAACCCAATCATACAGATTTGCATAACATGCTCTTAGATATTTTGTGTAGCGTAGCTTGGGAGTGCGAAATATTAAAAAAAATCTTTTCAATAAATGTATGTATGTATTCATATTGAGTTCTGGCAGTGAAAAAACTTTTTTTTTTTTTTTTTTACATGGTAACACATATTTTTTGCTTGAGATTTTTAGTGTTTCTGAATGGTGAGCCATTATTTAAAATGTCTTCTTTATATATTTGTAAAGTTGCGTGGTATAGGAACAGAGTATTTAATTTTCTTATTTTAAATTGAAATGTTAGTTCTGAAGGGTGTAAAAATAATTTTTTAAAGATTATTTTAATTATTAGTTTTTGTGCAATGCAAAGAGATTGTGTGTGAGTTTTACAAGTACCACCCCATCCTATTATACCATATTGAATTATGGATCGACAGAAAGCAAAGTAGGTCATTCTAAGTAGTTGTTCATTTAGAATATGTCTCATACACCAAAAGGTATAGAGGTCAATTTTCATACTCTGTTTTTGAGAATAGGTATGTGTGGTGACCATTTTAGGCATTAGTCTATAGTGATGCCAAGGTATATAATTGATGTTTTACTTTCAATTTACAGTCGTGATGTTGATTTTTTGACACAGCATGAATTTCAATGTCTATTTCAGACGGGTGTTTTTTTGTTTTTTCATAAAGAAGGATGCGTATTGGGTTTCCCTAGAGTTTAACATTAGAAGGTTGGTGTCAAACCTCATTTTTAAATTATGAATGTATGTATTTGTCTTTTTATCCAATTCAAATCATGTGTTTGATTTTAGGAGAAGAACTGTGTCATCAGCGTATGAGACAATTTTACCATATTTAGCAACTTCAAATATATATATATATATTACATTATGAACAAGAGTGCTCCCAAAACTATGCCTTGTGGTATCGAGAAGTTACTACTTTCAGAATTACTTAATTCATTTAACAATTTTACCTGTTTGGACCTTTATCTAAAAACCTGATATTATGGTCCCATCAATTCCAATTAATTTAAATTTTTTTATTAAATTTGCATGTGATATACTATCGAATGCTTTTTTAAGGTATATAAAAAAACCTAAACATTTATCGTTTGAATCTAGGGCGGTGTATAAGTAGTTTTTTATGTACTGATTTATTTGTTCCCAGATACTTAACTTGCTTTTAATGTGGATAAAGCTGATACCAGACGAGAAGAAAGGAGAGTTTGTAAATGATGGGCTGAACACCTGGTTTTCCCACCTGGTGCCCATGATGTACGTGCCCGGGAACGGTCACCGAAAGCTGGCGGTGGAGGCCATGGAAAAGATCCTGCCCGAGTTGTCCAAAATAGACTATGAGAACAATTCTAAATGGATCAGCGTATGCAATAACATCAAGGATAAAAAACAGTTAGTCGACTATAGTATTAATACGCTAATGTTTGTTTTACACTCTTGCTCCACGCGCTAGGTTTAATAATTACCCTCAAACTACACAGACTTGCTTCCGAAAGGTTTTGACCATCTTCTCTTTGATGGTATTCCTCTCTTGACCTTCCATAGTCTTATGTTCCTAGAAATCTTTCATTCTCAACCCTTACAGATGGCCATCATGTTGTCCGTGAGTTGTTGTATTGGTCTGCCTAAAATCCTGAACTTGTCTTTATACATCATCTTCATCGCTGTCCCCTCCTGCTCTGTATATGTACCATGCCTTGCATTACGAGGGTTTAATTATTGGGAATATATTTCTCCGTTGCTCCTGTCTCACCACTCATTAGGATAACCTGTCAATAAGGATTTAATCATTTAACAAGGATTTAATTTTGTGGCTGCCATGATGGCTCGATTAAATTGTTTTTGTTGTGTTTTACAATCTTCTTTTTATTTTTTAGGTACACAGCATTCATGCTTCGACTGTACCAAAACTCGGACGAACTGTGGTCTCGCCAGTTTTGTTGCATGCTCCGTCTCATCGGGAAAGAACTCCGCAAGAACGGCGGCCTGCTGAACTGCATCCTTCCAGTCCTGGAGAATGCTTTCAAGATGGAGAAGACCAGAAGAGAATCCTTCCTCTGTTGGAAACAAGTCATGGATATATTTGTGATCAACAAAGACATCAACCTCAAAGGCATAAAACTCCTGACCGCACCGCTCATCGTCAATAATGCCAAGACTGAAGAGATAGCCATTGTGAAGTTGGATGTCTGGTGGTATCTTATTTACATCTTGAAGCAAAATGCCAGCATTCGGACAGATCTCAACTTGTATCCCTTCCTTCAATTTTGCTTTGGATGTGACAAGAAAAAAATTGATGTGATTCCCGGACTGGTATTTCCAAATGTCCAGAAATTCTCAATCAAAGCGGCTGTTGAAATATTCGGTCATGCTGACTCTTGTTCGAGTTGCCTCAGTGAAGATTTTTTAAAACTGACACAACCAATATTAACCGAGAGTCTGTTTCTAAGCTGTGTCGATCGCTGGATGCATGTGATGAAACAAGTGACCGTATTGATCTGCAAAAATATGAAGCAGGCCGACGAAGAAACGAGAAAAAACCTGACGCAGAATGCACGGTGCATCTGGGTGTCTCTTTTAAAGATTACTACGAAGCCTCTAGTGGTGCCATTTCAATTTTCTGAAGTATTGAAAGTCTTGCAATATTTAACAACGGTAATATAACAATTCAAAATAAAGCTTTTTTAATATTTAGTTACCTGTTTCCAAAGCTTTAAAATATAATATAATAACAAAATTATATTTTAGGAGTCTGCTGACAATACAGAACTTGCTGAACTTCTAGTGTCCGATATTTTGTCATTGGTAACAGACCCTAGTCAAGGATATTCCAGTGCCTACCTGAATGATGTAGCCAACAAAGATGAATCGGAACACACGCCTATTCAGTCTCTTCTGTTACTTCACTTAACAGAGTCGCTTTACAAGAAGTGAGTATTCATAACAGTACTGATTGTTGTGTTAAATACATCTCTTTATGTTAAGATGAATTAGGAACTTGTCATTATGTTGTCCCTTAGTCAGCTCCTTCTATCTTTCGGAGTCTTAGAGGCAAATATTGATCAAAATATCAAGAATACGGTTTAGGCACCATATACAGTAAAACCCCTATTTTACGTCTTTCAAGGGACTGAAAAAAACTTAAATGGAGGGAAAATGTAAATCGGGGGAAATGAAAAAAAGTACTTTTTAAAAAAAAATAATCTTTGTTAATTTTTTTGGTTGAAAAAACATACATATTTTATTTTTATAAAAAAAAAATCATGTAGGTAATTGTAATAAACTCGTAATAAACGAATAAATCAAATAAAAAACGTAAATACTGTGTGTAAATGATGATCGCAAATAACTTCAAACAGAAAGACGCGTCACAAATCGAGTTGAAAACCGAATAGGAAAATCGGAAAATCCAACTGGACAGATCAGGTGTTATAACATTTTACAAATCGCTAATATTGAAAGCTGTCGGCCAATCACGGCACGGCAGATAAAAATGTGACAACTGTGCCGGCGCATTGTCATGTGCGCATAAATCACACATTTTGAATATTTTCGACGTAAATTGCGTGAAAAAAACGTAAAAATCGGGTAATAAATGTACTAAAATACATCGGGACTGACATAATAACACGTAATTGGCGGGAAAACGTTAAATCCTGGGACGTAAAATACGGGTTTCACTGTATGTCATTTTGTTAGTGTGAAATAAAAACTGTTGTGTATTCTGTTGGTTATATCTTTTGCCTTATTCACAATACATGCAGTATTAATGGTTATTTTTTAAATCACTTTCAGGGACACCATGGACTCTAAAGTGTACAATTTGAGCAACTTCACCTCAGCGGGGCTGGATGGATCTGTGATAGACTTTTGTGGCTGGATCCTGCCCCGACTATCTGGGGCCAATCACGGCCCCGGCCTGTGGAGTGCCCTGGCCGAGGATATGTGCCGTGAAAAGTACACTTTCAACAATGACATCTGCAATGCTGTACTCCTGTGGTTGCTGCACCAGGATATCCCCACTAAAAAGGTAAACCTAAGCTTTCAGTTTTAAAGAGATGAATAAATGATGGATGCAAATATGCACCTTTTTTTTATATGAATACCGCACAAGAGTCCCAACTGCTCCCAACCGTCTGGAGTCAGTGAGACTATGGCGTCCCCAATTGGGGAATGTTGTGAGGCTGAAGGTATTGGGGAGGGGAAGAGGAAGGTGGGGAAAATACCCGGCTATTCAGATCTGGTAACCAAACACGGCTAAAAGCCATTTCAAGCAACGTTTCAATTCTGAATGGTGGTCTTTCACCGGGGCGATACTGAGAGTATCTTCCACTCTGGAATGTGCGCAAATATACTACATATTATTTTTAAATGAATTAATTGTGAAACAACACAAATTAATTAAATAAAATTTACTTGCGCATGCCGGGATTTGAACCCTCAATCTTCAGATTCGCAGTCAAGAGCCTTACCCCTCGATTATGGGGGCCGTCACCTATGTGTGTAGATGGAATAACGGGAATGCAGATAACCAGATTTATACATTCCTAATACATTGGAATTGTTGGAAATTTCAGATTTAGCATGCATAGATTTTGCTTTGTCTCATCATTCTATAATCGGCAAACCACACGGAGAATAAATACACATTATGCTGACAAGCTACCTGCAGTAGGTTAGCAGGTAAAGATTCCCATTGTATGAAAATAATGTTATACAGTGAAATTCTGACTTAAGAAGTTTTATTTTTCAGTCCCTTGAAATTTTAATACAATAAAACTGCTAAAAACACGATTTTTTCCCAGGTAAGTAATATTACAGCTTAAACTACTTCCCGCCTAAGAAATTTTAAAATTTCTGCGGTGACACCATCACAAACGAAATTACTGGCAAAATATACCTGGAAATGTCCCTTTTTGCCTAAAGTCTAAACTTTTACAGTAAAGTCTGCATCCCATTTAAGGCCCTTCGCAAACAAAGCTGTGCAAGTATTCGATACCTAAGTTGTGCACTCATATCGCAAGCAACTTGTCACGCACAGTCCATACACACTGCTACTGAAATCTCTAGACTCGTGTTACCACAAAGAGTATTTTGTTTATTTATATGTAGTTAACAAGTTAATACATAATTATAATGGATTGTTCGATGCCTGTCTCACCGGGAACATTCCTGTCCCCAGACAGACATTGGAGGTACATAAATTATATAATAACGTTAAAAACAGTAATAAAAATTTCTTTTAAGTTAAGGGCGAGAGGTACGTCGGAGAGTTATTATTTATTAATTCAAAATAATGATAGTATTATTACGCAATACGATAAACATAATGTTTTTAAATAGAAAAATATTTATTAAATAATTTATAAATTTACATATGCTTAGTATTTATCAAAATATAACCAGAAATATTACTTTTTCTGACCATCCCTTTGTAAGTTTTACAAAATATTTAAAATGCGAATATGATTTTTAAAGTGGAGAAAAGTATTTTTAATCCTTTATCGTTGAGTTTTTGTAAATAAACATAATCAAAGATTTGTAATACGCATTACAAAAAAAAAAAAAAATACATTAAAGTTACTAATGTTCATGAAAAAATTAAACTACACACTGTTCTTTTTTTTAATTAATCAAATAGACAAGTTACAGAAAAACCTTCACAGCATTTTTTAAGGATATTCAATTTTTTAAATGTTTTGTAAAACATGCATAGAACGGTCAGAAATGTATAATATTTCTGATTATATTTTGATAAATGCTAAGCCCATGCCAATTTAAAAAAACATAATAAATATTTTTCTCTTTAAAAACACCATGTTTATCGTATTGCACAATAATATCATTATTTTGAATTAATAAATAATAACTCTCCCGTCCCTCTCCCCATTAACAAAAGATTAAAAAAATATATATATGTAAGTGTAATTCTATAATTGAAAATAATAATTTAAAAAATATATATATGTAAGTGTAATTCTATAATTGAAAATAATAATTTAAAAAATATATATATGTAAGTGTAATTCTATAATTGAAAATAATAATTTAAAAAATATATATATATGTAAGTGTAATTCTATAATTGAAAATAATAATTTAAAAAATATATATATGTAAGTGTAATTCTATAATTGAAAATAATAATTTAAAAAATATATATGTAAGTGTAATTCTATAATTGAAAATAATAATTTAAAAAATATATATATGTAAGTGTAATTCTATAATTGAAAATAATAATTTAAAATATATATATATGTAAGTGTAATTCTATAATTGAAAATAATAATTTAAAAAATATATATATGTAAGTGTAATTCTATAATTGAAAATAATAATTTAAAATATATATATATGTAAGTGTAATTCTATAATTGAAAATAATAATTTAAAAAATATATATATGTAAGTGTAATTCTATAATTGAAAATAATAATTTAAAAATATATATATGTAAGTGTAATTCTATAATTGAAAATAATAATTTAAAAAATATATATATGTAAGTGTAATTCTATAATTGAAAATAATAATTTAAAAAATATATATATGTAAGTGTAATTCTATAATTGAAAATAATAATTTAAAAAATATATATATGTAAGTGTAATTCTATAATTGAAAATAATAATTTAAAAAATATATATATGTAAGTGTAATTCTATAATTGAAAATAATAATTTAAAAAATATATATATGTAAGTGTAATTCTATAATTGAAAATAATAATTTAAAAAATATATATATGTAAGTGTAATTCTATAATTGAAAATAATAATTTAAAAAATATATATATGTAAGTGTAATTCTATAATTGAAAATAATAATTTAAAAAATATATATATGTAAGTGTAATTCTATAATTGAAAATAATAATTTAAAAAATATATATATGTAAGTGTAATTCTATAATTGAAAATAATAATTTAAAAAATATATATATGTAAGTGTAATTCTATAATTGAAAATAATAATTTAAAAAATATATATATGTAAGTGTAATTCTATAATTGAAAATAATAATTTAAAAAATGATAAAATAAAATATATAAACCAGCAATAATAATATAATATCAAAGTTTTATAATCAAAGTAAAAGTAAAAATAATAATAGGATTGCGTTTACCTGGTCAATTACAGTAAAACCCCTATTTTACGTTTTTCAAGGGACTGAAAAAAAAAACTTAAATGGAGGGAAAATGTAAATCGGGGAAATGAAAAAAACAACTTTTTTTTTAAAAATAATCTTTGTTAATTTTTTTGGTTGAAAAAACAATACATATTTTATTTTTATAAAAAAAAAAATCATGTAGGTAGATTAGTTGAGTATTGAAAAAAAACATTAAATTTTTTTTTATTAAAAAATCATATTTGTTGAATTTTTTTGTATTGAAAAAATATTTCATATACTATTAAAAAAATCATGTAGATTAGTTTGTTTAATTTTTTTTTCTCTAATTCTTTTTCAATTGTATATATATGCGTTTAAAAGTTTCGTTTTGATCGCCACAAATGTGACAACTGCGCCGGCGCATTGTCATGTGCGCGTCCAATCACAGCACAGATAGCTAAAATTGAAAGTGGGCGGCCAATCACGGCGTTTCGCGCCGTACGGCCGACCAATCACGGCACGACAGATAAAAACATGTGTCTTCTGCGCCGACCATTGTCAAGCGCGCGTAAATCACACATTTTGAATATTTTCGACGTAAATTGGGGGAAAAAAACGTAAAAATCGGGTAATAAATGTACTAAAATACATCGGGACTGAAATAATAACACGTAATTGGCGGGAAAACGTTAAATCCGGGGACGTAAAATACGGGTTTCACTGTATATCAATTAGTGACTCCTGAAAAAAAGTGAGGCCACCCCTGCTATAGAAGTATATTAGACTGCAGGTGCTCGGGTGTGATATAATAGAGAAGTTAAAAAGCAGAAGGAATTTGGATGACATTAAATCATGATCTAATGGATTCGTATGATGCAAAAGGATACAATCTTTATAACATTTTATTATCGTTTAAATAATTTTTAATGGCAATATTATATGGGCCCAACTATTAAATAGCCAGGGTTCTCTCTCCCTCAGAGGACACGGGCCTCACTAAACCTCACCCAGTGCCGTCACAGTTGCTGTGCATATATGATGCACAAATTGGGCCTTTGAAATCTCTAAATTGTGTGAATGTGAAAAAATACAAATAACAGAACACATTGTAGGAGAATGTCCCGGAGTCACATCTGTGCTGAATCAAGTGACTCCCGATGTCGTCGACTGACTGAACAACCTCAGCATCCCACTATGACTTCATCCAACTCTCACCCACCATACGAAGAAGATTAACAATATAGAAATGCTTCCAAAAATTGTCCCTATAATGAAGTTATGTATTGAGAGACACTTCTTCAATAATGTTTTCCATTGCAGATTTTGCGCATTGTATCATCATGGAAGAAGTTGTTCGCCTATCTGTGCCTGAAGATGGCCAGCCCGCGGAGAAACGTAACCCATCTGTTTGATGAGAGCATCCTGAGTGCAATTTTGAAGTTGTCGGAAGATTCCAAAAATTCTAGCAACCTTCTTTGTATGTGTATTCTGCCTTGCATAATCAAGAAACGCCTAGAAGACCATCCTGGTAAGTACCTTTTCATTATGCTAATAAAAATTTATATTCAACATAATTAAACAAGTCATAAAATCGGATTTAAAACTGATAAGAATATTCACCTAACCTAACCTAATCTAACCTAAACCAGCCCATGATTATAACTGGCCACTGAAACATTTACAGGGAACGCTGGTGTTTGAAAGACTCAACTTCATGCCCCTCTCTCTGTAATCTTGGTGTCCATAGTTTTCCATCTATTTTCACTGTAAGGCCGGAGAGACATCAGCATTCACTATAAAACATCTTCCATTACTTTTATGTTCCATCAAAAGTTTTGCATGAATCCCAATTTATTGGTCGATGGGCTACCTTTTTTTGGATTCCATTCGGTAATTCAAGATATTTTAGAAATAGAATCTAATGGATTACATTGATGTGCGATTTGAGTGTTTTCACATATCTTAATTCATAATTCTTACATCCTTCGTTCAATGGGGAAAACATGAAGTTACAAATGCCGGCTGACTGTAAATTTGTGATGTTTCTTTAGTAATATGAGGCTTTTTTAAACCAATTTCTCAAACAAGTATTCTTCTATATGTAAGTATGTTGGATTGCTAATGTAAAGGTTTGTTTTTCAGCTGGACAAGTGGCCTATTTGTCGCCAGTTCTCGAGGGAGTCCAGAGGATCCTGGGAAAGGTGGAGGAGCGGGAGACTTGTGATGTGGCTGTGATTGGTCTCTGTGAGATGACGGATGCTGTGGGGGCAGCTCTCTCTGCCTACAACATTCGAAGAGCCACTACGCCATATGTCCAGCAACTCATCATTGTTTCAGAAGCCATGTTGAAATGCATTGGCTTTATGATAAATCAGGTTAGTCAAACTATGTTCTTTTCTCTGGCTATTCTAAAATCTTTAGATTCTAAAATCCACCACTGTTAGTATGCATTGTGCGGTGGGTGTCCGCGTGACGTTGAAAAGTCCCGCATTTAAAAGGACAAATATTGTCATGGTGCACTGTAGGTCATTCATTCTTGTCCCATAAACATTTTTTTATGTAAAATAACTAATACTTCTTTTCTTTTTCAGAAATGGGATGCGGGTCAATTAGAAGTTCATATCTTGAAGTTGGTGGATACCCTTCCTAATTTCACTATTCCCCTTTTTAAAAATCAATTAACCCAAACTGTGTTAGAAATCGTAACACAGTTACTGAAGCGTGACAACACTCCAGGGATTACGAGCAAATGTACAGTTGTTTTACACCAACTGCTGCAGAAGTACGAAGAATCTTCTAAGAATTCTACCATTGACGAAAGTGCCGCTTTAAAGATACAAGAAATGTTGGGAGTTACGGTGTCAGAAGGAAAGTCTTTCAAGCCACCTGCACAAAAGTCAGATACCGATAAAGAAACCAAAACTAAAAATGGTAAAAGTGACAAAACTAAAAAGACCCCTGAAGATGAGTTTGTTCTTATCAAACCAACTTGGAAATTTGATCCCAAAAAGCTAACAGAACACCAAAAAGAAGTCATCACAAGGCGGAGAGAAAATATTCCTGCCCTTTATGAGGATCTTTCACAATCCCAAGATGACTACAGTCTGAAGACCTGGAAACCCGCTGGCTATGAAGGAGTGAGTGATTCCTCTAAAAGCCATGACCAGGACGAGAATGCTGCAGTGCTCAAGGACAGTAAGAAAATGAATGAGAAACAAAGTGATAAAACTCCCAATAGAGAAAAAGTCGATGATATTTCAGTTAAAAAAGTTCTTCGAAACATTCCGAATCCTGGTTTGATGGAGTCCTCTAAAGATTTGAATTCATTGCAGGTAATTGAAAATTTAAAAGACAAAATTTTGAAACCAAAAAATATCTGCCCTGTAATCACCGATGCAAATATTGAGAATATTGATATTAAACACTCCCACATAGAAAGATCGAATAAGAAAAGTTCTCTAGCTGCGCGGTTAGAAAAAAGTTTGAAAAAATTACACGAAGGCACGCAAGAGGGGATTTCTAGCCCTCCAGCCCCGAGCAGTCCTAACTTGCCGGAGTCTGAGCGGCCCCTCCGGACAAGGCGGAAACCCAACAAATACGATCCCGACGACTCTCGCTTCATCACTTCCCCAAGGGCTTCAACCTCATCTATCGACGATAAAACCTCTTTCCTGTCACCTCGCTCCATCAACGCTGATGCCTCCCAACACATGGATGCCTTAGATACTCCAAAGGTCTCGGATCGAGCTCTTCCCCAAATTACACCTACTAAAATAAGGAAGCAGAAAACTCGCCTTATGAAGGAATTAGAAATCGATACTGTAGAAGGACATCCATCAATAGAGATATTGGATGGGTCCCGTAAGGCCAGAAGAAGGAACAGCGTGGGACCTGTTCATAGTAAAAAAACCACTGAGAATATCATCAAAAGAAGGAGATTGTCTTCTGTCAAAATCCCCGATGATAAAATTGATGTTGGAGAAAAATCAACTGAATCCAATTGCGAGTTAAATCCAATAAAAAGTGTCAAATGTTTTGAAGAAGCCGACAATGCACAGAAAGAAAACACTACTGTTTCAACAACTATCAAAGATAATTTAATCCATATTGCCCAGTCCATAGTTGTTATTATTTCTGATGAAGAAAATGAGAGTGTTCCTTGTAGCCCCACCCCTCCTGAATCCGAGGATGTTATTGCAAGTTCCCAGGATTCAAACGTATCGTCCATCAAGACACCCAGAAGAATATCGGCAGTTATTAATGGAAAAGGAAAAAACTTTAAAATTTCAAAAATTTCATCCTCCCATGCCATAAATACAACTACAATCGAAATAAAGGAAACTGAAGAAATCAATTCAGAATCTCTGCCTGTTTCAATTAATGCTGATGAATCCAATGTATCTGTAATAAAGACACTGAAAAAAATTCAACCCTCGCACATACCTGTCACATCAAAAGATGATGACATTATTAACATATCTTCTGAAAGAATATCAAAGATTGATATTTCAGCTGCTACAGAGGCCGATCATCCTATTAAAACAAAAAAACCAAGAAGAGCATCAACTGGATCCAAAAAGATTGCATCGGAAAGCATACAGATACATGATACAATTACAGAAATGGGTACCAATACAAAAGCTGATTTTTCCATTAAATCTTTGAAATCTACACTGAGGAGAATATCTACCGAATGCAGAGAAAAACTGGCTTCAGCTACATCTATGGAAATTGGGGACCAAGATGAAATCAAAAGCACACCTTCTAAAGCAACTTTGGATATGGACACCAGTGGAAAAGCTGGTATTCCAACTGAATCAACAAATATCCTGTTTTCTGAAGATCACGGAGAAACCACTAGTTTGTTATGTCAGACATTAACATTAATGGATACTTTACCTATTATAAAGTCCAATGAACCTGTTAAATTATCAGACAAGGTTGCAAAAAGGTTATCAAATGCATTTAAAGACCTATCCTCAAAAATTGCCATTTCACCATCCGTAGAAAAAAATGAAACCCCAGAAAAAATCCAAAATTCTTCTGAAGCAATTTCAGTGATAAGTGTTAACTTTCAAGATTCCGGTGAAGATAAAATTAAAACCCCTCCCAAAATTATTACAGAAGCCCTTAAAACAACATCATCAAGTTCTGTCATTGCAGAAATAAATCAATGTGAAGATAACACAGGTTTGTCTTCTGAAACCATATCAGAAATGGATACCTTACCTGTTGTAAGTGCCGATGATTCCAGTACGCCTAAAATTAAAGTGCTGTATAAAAAAACTTCTAAAACTGGAGGGATGTCAGTACCAACTCCAATAAAAAAACCTATTAAATCTGTGATGGATAGATTGCCCGTAGAAGAGTTGCAACAAGATGTGGTCATCCCAGATTCTGAAACTGGTTTAAATACCAATGAGGGCAAAGCAGAAATCAAGACAACGTCTTTTGCAGATCTTTCCACACAGCAAATAGCAGAGGCCAACACAGAGCCTGTTGAACAGCTGGTTTGTCAAAATGACAAGTCTTCAGTGGGGGCGGTCGTTGTCCCAAGTCCTATTGGGGATGCTGTTGACAGTGCACCTTCTGATGTTGGTAGTGGGCCACCAGATTTAATTGTATTATCCGATGACGATGAAGAATGTGAACGTTTAGTTAGTAATATCTTGTCTTCTCCGCATAAACATGATTTAGATGATAGAAATACAGAATTGCTGAATAGTACTATCGATATTTCACCTATAAAAACTGTGTCTTTTAGTGAAGAGACAACTAATATTGAAGATGAAACATGTCCAGTGATACCCGAGTTTTCCTCACCAGAGAAGAATAATTGTGTATCTGAAAATACAATTGAAATCTCTCCTACAAAAAAGAGACACACTTCGCCAAAAAAAGTTACCAGAACAGGTATTCTTTCTCCTATCAAATCTCTTCCAAAGCCTTCCTCACCGAACATATTCAGCGGAGAGCAAGTTTCCCCAGATAAGCATAAGACGAGCATTGGGGAGAACAGCCCCTCACCGCCCCGTCCCGTGCCCGCAGTGTCCAGCCCCAGCAGCATGCTGGATCAGAAGAAGAACCGTCCAATAATGAGTAGGGCTAACGGGAGAACAGCCCAGATGCTGGGTCTGTGCAAACTGGATTTGGACCATATAGAGAGTGCAGATAAAGATGACAACATGTCTCCAATCAGGGCGGTGGCTCGGAAGAATTTGCACATTTTCTATGGTAATGGGTCGGAAAGCAGTGATCGAATCAAATTCAACGAAGAAGAGAATATCTTAGAGTTCAGCAAGGTACTGCCATCGCAGAACGCTTCTCCAGCGGGACCCATCCTCAAGAGGTTAATTGGCGATGATCAAACTTACTCTCCCTCTCCGTCTAGCAAAGTAAGTGTCTTTATTTCCTCTTGGCTAGTTCTCTAATGTCTATATTTTGCAGCTAAACATTGATCTATTATTTATTCTTTCAGAAAAAACGAGTCAGTTTTCATGACCCTCCAGTTTCAACTTCAATAAATGTGAAGAAGTACATCGATCCACCGCAATGCATCAGATCGCCGCAATCCAAATCTAAAAACTACAGAGACGGGCTTAGTTTCATGAGATCCCCGAAGGTGGTCAAGTGTTTGGTGAAAAAGATGGAGAATGATTTACCTTACATCTTAGGAGTTGACAATGCTTCATCTAAAATCTCCCAACTCTCCGAGATCTGTTCTTTGGTGGTGGAAACACAGCAAGCCATGGAAATTGCAGATAATCATTTACTCGATGATTCCCTGCCCATATACCCGAGCTTGTGCGACTGCCAAATTCCAATAAGCGAGATTGCGTCAGACCTTTCCTCAAAGATGTGGCAACAAACATTTTTGGAAGATGTTAAAGATGAGATTAACACAATAGGAGATTTAGCGAGGATGACAGAACTGAAGATCCAAAGATTACCACTGAAATCCCCTAAGTTGAAAACAGCCAAAAGCGTTCTTGCTGCGTATGAGAAACAAATCAATGAAAAATCTTCTGTATTGATTGAAGATCTAATAGATCCAGTGGAAGAAACGCCCACAGATATAATTTTGTTTCCTTCAACAGATTCTGTAGAAGAAATTATTATTGAAATTCCGACAGAGGAGGAGGCAAATGATGTTGCTGGAAATATTTCTGACACATCTCTCTCCAATGACACCTCCTCAGTGCATCTTGAAATGGAAGAAAGCTTTCAGATGGAAACAGGAGAGATAATACACATTACTGGTGACACTGTAGTTGAGTCTGTAGAAATGCCTACATTCGTGGAATCTCCTGTAGAAGTTCCAATATGTGGTTCCATAAAAAAGTTAAAAAAGAGAAAACTAAGCAATTCACCAAATTTCAGAGCAAAGAAGTTTCGAAATAATTCTCCCGCTGTCCAGCCTGATAATACTTCACAAGTTGAAAGTTACACGCTCACTGAGAGCTTGTTGAAAACGGTAATTATAGTTTTTTATTTATTAATTTACAGCAACTTTTACTAAACAGGCTATCTTTTAAGGCCCATTGATACCTTTCATATTATGCTAAAAATCTGATAGCTTCGATACCTCATATTACACTCTTATGAATATTAATTGCTCCAAAATCTGCCCTCTCCAAGAGGAACCAACCCTTTCAAAATCATGCTTGGTACAATTACAGTTGATATTTTTTTTCAGTCTTCGAAAACCGACCTGGAAGAGCTATCTGACGAAAAAGCAGTAAAAATTCAACAGAAACTACTTCAGAATAAGGCAGCTGTTTCGTACCTCAGAGAGAACATAGCCGACCATCTCTCCGATGAGGAACTTTTATCTCTCCAGGAGCGATTTCTTCAGAACCCGGCCGTCCTGAAACACACCAGGGACCAACTCCTGACTCCGAGTTTCTTCGCCGAAAAAGCCGTTTTGGCTTATATCCGAGATAATATCGATAAATATTATAAAATAAGTGTCGAGAGACGTCTCAATAGTTGAGCAAATGTTTCTATTTATTGACGGTGCGGTTATATTCACAACATTAAGCTTAATTTATTTCATCCATACCTCGATACTTAGTTTCCTGTAAATATTTCATCCTTAATCTACGAATACAAACTGCTATAAGCAGTCGATATTCGAAATACATAGACTGCTGTGTTATTTTTTCTATGAGAACTATGCAGTCACTACTTGAAGCTCCCGATATCGACTGCTCGTAGCAATCCATGTATTCCTTGCCTTAGTTAACAATTAGGATAGAGGTGCATTCGAAAAGTGAAGTAATTTTAGCCATATTTAGGAGGGATTCTATAAGTGGGAGCTGATAGATAATCTCTTCAAGTTTATTAGGATACGTAATGTAGGGGTATGCCGCGGTGTTTATTTACTGATCTTAAAAAGGAAAATATTGATTGTTCTAATAATTAATAGTTACATATTTGAGTAAATAATCCCCAATCATCCTGTAAATTTCAATCTGAAACGTTAATTGGTGCTTAGAAATAATTGTTGAATCCATTTGTTGCAATGATTAAAAATATATTTAATTAACTATCGATTGTTATAAAAACAAAATGCTGTTAAAATTATTCCCCCGTTATTCTGTGAAAATCATCAGGTCACGAATACTACTTTTGAGATAATCGCTATTGAAAGTTCCTGTACCCATAACATTTTGTAATATTCAAACGTGATTCCAGTAATTCTTTTATTAATTTCTCCTGACAATATTGCCATTTACTATGTAATTTTATGGTTTGAAAAAGCAACAACAAATTGCTAATCAATGGTTGACTCATTCGACAATCATAAACATTATATTTCTAGTCTGCGCTTCCCTGACAATGTCATGTTTGATGAACAAGTCTGTACATATTAAAACTAAGTAATTATTATTATTACTGAATTCTGAATCCCGGTTTTTATGAATATTAACAGTGAATCTCATTACCGTATTTTAACCATAAAATCTTGCAAATGCGTGAAATCTGCGACCCAATTTTTCATCACACCTGGAAAGTTAATTATGTGAAGTGTGATTCCCCAAACCTTTGTACAAAATATTGCTGTGAAATGGAAAATATACCCTTTTTTGCCTTTTAAGACTTAAATGCGTGGCTTTAGGAGAAATAGTTTTAAAATCTCTTGCAGTTTAAAATGTTTCCATAAGAATAATACGTAAATATTATATGAAAATCGATCCATGCAGTGAATACACAACATTAAAAATACAATCAGAAAAAAGCATTATTTAACGGAGAGAGGGACGTCGAAGAGTTATTATTTATAAATTCAAAATAATGATAATATTATTGTGCAAAACGATAAACATGGTGTTTTTAAAGAGAAGATTATTACTTTTTTTTGTAATTTGCATGGGCGTAGCATTTATCAAAATGAAATCAGAAATATTACACATTTCTGACCGTTCTACGCATGTTTTACAAAAACATTTAAAAATTTAAATATGCTTAAAAAATGCCGTGAAGGATTTTCTTTAATATGCCGATACGATAAATTTAAAAAAAAGAAACAGTCTGTAGTTTAATTTTTTCATAAACACTACGTAACTTAATTTTTTTTTTGCGGATTATAAATCTTTGGTTAAATTTATTTACAAAAACGTAACGAGAAAGGATTAAAAATATTTTTCTCCGCTTTAAAAATCATATTCGTATTTTAAATATTTTGTAAAACATACAATAGGACGGTCAGAAAAAGTAATATTTTTGATTAGATTTTGATAAATGCTAAGCCTATGTAAATTTATAAAATATCTTTCTATTTAAAAACATCATGTTCATCGTATTGCGTAATAATACTATCATTATTTCGAAATAATAAATAATTCCACTCCGACATCCCTCTCGCCCTTAAATGTACTGATTATTTTGTTGCCTTCATTTTCTTGAATGGTGAGATTTGAAGCAATTGTTCACATGTGATATGTGAACAATTATTACCGTTAGTTGGATCAAAACACTTCAGAAGATCTTATCATATGAAGATACCGTTTTGCACTTATCAGGTTATTCTAAAACACCACTGAAATATTCGAGAACCTACTTTTGTTGAAACCACTGATATTTTTTATTTCGCTGACACAGAAAAAAATTATAAAAAACTGTGTAAAAATGACACCCCACAAATTAAGGACGACTGTCCCATTGAATGCAATAATAGCAATTGGCGATACAAATCTAAAAAAAATTATAGTCCTCGCCTTGTGTTTCTAGCGGCAACTATCAAGCAGTCTGATATTATTTTGTGTCCAAACACATTTGTAGACACTTTAATGGTATGAATGTTGTAGCTCTGCTATAAGATGCATTTAAGGGCTAAGCACTAGACATGTAAAATTTACATTAATAATGTTCATAATTTGTGATATTTAGATTAAGATTCTTAAGTTTAATTATTGTTATGTACCATTTCTATCACTCATAAAATTTTTTTTAGATTTATTTTTTCGTAATTGAGTATAATAATGTAGTACTCGTTATTTGAAGTTTTTATCATTTACATATGTACTTTCATATTATTGATCAAAACGCATTTGGTCCAATTTGAACTACATATTAATTCACCTTTAAGTCTGGAGAGCTAGTCAATCTTGAGACGGCTATAATATGTATATATTGTTTAAATAATCTTATTATATCTTACTTATTATATGTTTACAGCGAATTAATTACATGTATCAATAATTTTTGTAATTCGTATAAAATTTTCAATAAAGAATTTTTTTATAACCCGCTTTTGTTTTACCAAAATAATCCTAATAATAGTAATAATAAAGCAAGTTCACTCAAAACCTTCTTAAAGCCATGAAATGCAAAATAAAGCAATATCTTGCATTTTTGGTTTGAAATTTAATCACCCAGAAATATTGGTAACCGGACAATTCGGCACACTTGAAAAGTGACGGTCAAGAAAAATGGTTAACTAGGCCAGGTTAGATTAGGTTTTTAGGATAGTTTTTTTTTTCATACTCACGACTTTGTATCACTAGAAAGTTTGCCGAATTTTCGTGGAATCAAAATATCACAGATGCTTTAAATAAATACTGCGAGCAAAACACATCTTGGTCTTTTTTTTAAAGTCTTGTACAAGCCTATAAAAAAAAAAAAATTTCAGACCTGTAAAAATACCTGTGTAATATATTCTACTTACGAACCTTTTAGCGCATTAGGGTCTATTATATAATTTGGCAATTTATGTTCTTTAGAGTGTAACCAGAAAACCTTGGCAATATTTGTGCCCGAACTTCACAAAATAAAATAAAACACTTTGGCCTTGTTTTTTTTCCTAGAATCGTAACAGGCTGCCGGCATTAAGCGGCAATATCTACCTTATCGCCACCAGTGCGAGGAGTGCGTGATTTCGTTTGAATTAGAAGATCTTTTAAGAAGTGCTTCGCTTTTATGATTTTCTTGAAAACTTGAAGCGGGGTTCACAATAATAGATAAAATACCCTAAGAGCGGACATTATACGTACGCTTCGGACTCAAGATCTCACCGCACTTCGTTCCAATATGTCCTCCTCAACTTAAGTGTAAAGGCAGCGACATGCAGTCCGAATGCCCAGATCGACCATCAGTCCGACGGGTAGGTTTTTCTCAACGATCGGCGTGCTATGCCTTTACACGTAAGCATTTGAGCACAGGCCGCGCATTTGTTTTTTTTTGTTTATGTATTTTCACCCACTGCTTATGGAAAATCAAAAGCAAAGAATAGAAACTTAAAAATCAGTATTAGTTAATTTTTTAACGAAACATTGCAAGTATACTATCTAAATTTGCTCTGTCCATACCTCAGATCATGGAATTCTATGGTCTGAGGTTCACACGACACGTAAGTAATTTATAATCTTCTGGGTAATTATATTATGACTATTATTTTAATTGGTAAATGGCCATAGCGATGTCTATCTTATGATATCTACGGTCAAAACTGTAGCAAAACCTAAAATGTATCAAGCATCCACACACTTTGGCGAATCAGTAGATAGATCAAGTACCGTAAATAGATAATACATCCAGCTCCTGATATTTAAATGGAAACACGCTACATGCCTTCAGCAGCGGGGTTGTATAAATTGGTTTTTTCATGCATTTTAATTATTTATTCATACAATTACGATTTATTAAGGACATTCAAATATTAACTAAAAAATAATTAAGAACAGTCATTGCAAACATTGAGCAAATTTTCCTTGATATATTTACAGATGTTCTAATATATTCATCAATATTTTCATTATTTTTTTATAAATTACTTTTGTGGCAAATAATTGAATTTATATAGTTAGTTATTAAATAAAAATGCAAGAACATGGACAAATATTAATCAAACGGTAACAATTATTTTTATAAACAATAATTATTAGCCTGAAACACTCATCCAAATTGAAAAAACCTTCCGAGAAAAGATAAATGTCGCCGACAGGACTCGAACCTGCACCCTTCTGATTGCCGGTCAGATGCTCTACCGTTGAGCTACGTCGGCTTATCGCAAACCCGCCAAGTTAATCAATATATACTAGTGTTTCATTCAATAATTACTGTTTTTATTATATTTCACCTGTAAACAACCAACTTTATTAGTATGAGAAAGGCTTGTAACGGCTAAATCCCTCAAATAGATGGCGTCGAGACAAATTATGTCTACATTTATTGGTGAAAAATGCTTTGACTTGTCAAATATTTATTAATTGATAAACTAAAGTTTTTTTTTGCGACATTTATCTTTTCTCGGAAGGTTTTTTCAATTTGGATGAGTGTTTCAGGCTAATAATTATTGTTTATAAAAATAATTGTTACCCTTTGCGCTATGCACAAAAATCTTGTCTTAAAAACTTTAGTTTATCAATTAATAAATATTAATAAAATTGAATGATTCTTAAAAAAAAATTATATCCTATTCATCTAATAAAAATAACAACTACTAAATATACAATTTTTTTTAATTTTTTTAATTGTGTCGCTTCACAATTGTGTTTTCCCGTGCAAAGCCCATGTAGTCCCTTCTTACAGCAGGCGCATATGAGGAAAATTTAATTTTTATAAGTATTCTATTGCGATGGCTAATAATCGGATTTCCTTCATCACTGTCTTCATTTATCAGATCGAAGGGCTCATCATCCGTAATGTCGCTGTCCTTTGATACATCGTCCGCAATAGAACTAAGATTCGACATGGTGAAATATATCGATTCAAATTATTATAACAGGACAAACAATATAGATATTTTACAAGACATACGCCAACCGCAATAAACCGCTCTCAAATGGAATGTGTGCTCTTGTAAGGATCAACAAACGCATACTGAAGAATGCAGCGCCTAGGCGCTTCGTTCCAATTTTCATAACTAACGCTTGCAACGCCATAGCGCTGCACCGCACTCTAAAGGTTAAAACATATATAAACAAAGTGAAGTCTGAAAAAACAATTTATTAAATTAGTATTTTATTCCCTTTCCAAACTACTAGACATAGCGCGATAGGCGAGGTTTATGACTCTTAGTACAAAACTAATAGTATCTTTAATATTTTTTTTATGTACGAGCAAAAAGGTAGTAGTCATTGTTTGGATTACCTAATGTTTATTTTATGATTTTTCGATTTCTATAATTTATTTAGAATATATTTCATATTAAAATGTAAAAAACCAATTCATTCAGCCCCCGCCGCTGGAGGGTCTAGTGTAGCATGTTGCCGTCAAATGTTGGAAGCTGAAATTATTATCTATCTAGGGTGTCTGGTTAGATAGATAAATAAAGCACTCGAAATAAAACCATACAAAACTTTATTTGCATTACAAATACATGATAATAATTATTGACATAGGTAACAAATTCCCCAATCTTACCCTAGGGACCCATAACTTGATGGATTAGGTCTAGTTACTACATAAGTTGAAGAAAAATAAATTAATATTTCACCGTTCAGAATCGCTCCCTCTTAAAATAGCGGCAAACAAATACCGCAGATAAATAAATTAATCATTAATCAATCACAAATAGAATGCTAGGCTTATTGACACACAAACAGAACCTTTTCTAAGTGGCCGTGCAGTATGGCTTCTATCAAAACTGCGTGATTGTATCACATTTATAGTATGATCGCTAATATTGAATAGGCCAGTACAAAAAGGCAGGATACCGATGGATATATTATAAACTAGAATGAAAATATTTTCATTATTAAATTCATCTAATGTTGTCAGAAGTTAATAGATGTCTCTTGAGTTAATTTGAATTTAGTTGACTTCCACCATAATAAAGTGAATATTTAAATAAATCCCAAAATCTTTTAGCGAGAATTTAATGCCTCGTCCATAAATACAAAGGAGGTAGCCTCTACTAACGGGAAGTATAAACTATGAATTATGACTATTTATTGTTAATTTGACGGGATGACAAATAGACGGATTAGCTAAGTTTAGTAGAGTTATTTGTATGGTATAAGTATTATTGCTTGGATTTAATTGAAAATATTTTCATTAAGTGCTTAAGTTTTGATGAAATTTTGCTCATTTGCTTGATCTGCAAGTTTTACAAAATGTTATTGCTAAACAATAAAGTCTAATAAAGAAACGTGATTCTTTGCTTCTATGTACACAACGTTACTATGTAGAACAATTGGATATAAAACATATTTTCGTTAAATATTCTGTCATTTAAAAAATATATGTACATATATTGTTGCCATTGAAAAAAAAATTGTGGCCCTTATGACTTTTACACATATGTTAATTGTAAATTTTCAAAAAATTTAAAATATAACCTAGCTTAGTATAATTCATGTATTAATTGCTACTTAAATTATCATGGAATCAAAAATAAAATTACTCACCGTTTTACACAAATAGTAGGTAAACATTATAATTTTGAAACGATGCTAGTTAGAAAAATAATTTCTAATATTATTATCAAATGATTATTTACATATGAATTTATGTTAATCTATCAAAAATAAGTATTAATTGAGATGGATAAGGATATTTCATTTATGGCGAATTGGTTGTTTAAGTACCTATTGCTAAAGAATAGTACATTTTATGATAAATTATAATTTTTTTCTTATGAAAAGAATATTATTACATATTATTTGCTATTACGTTATTGGAAAATATTATTGATTTATAGGTCTGCAGTGTTGGCACTGGGGCCAGTTTAATGAACCCGATACCCACCTCCCCATATTATAAATTATAACAGAGCATGTTCCTTACGATATTGTAGTATTTACATGACTTCTTCAGGAATAGCCTACCTAACTTATTGTTGTGATCACAATTTCATTAATCAGTAAATCACAGATATATTATTGTTATCGTGATTTCAAATAAACCTAATATTGGTACATAATACAGTATTTTTAACGGAAATTAATGCATATATTTTATATATCTCATTACAACATTAATGGGCATATTTTTTTAAGTGATTTTGTCGGCACTACATAAATGTTTTGGAACTAAGGCACATTGTGTTGAAATTGACATATTATGTATATAGTTTTTTTTTTTTACTTGAGCCATGTTTGGTAAATTATACCATTACATATTTTAATAAAATTATAAATATTCCTAAACAATTTAAAAACCTATCTATCTATAATTATAAAACACGGAACTATGTATTTACACTAATTTGTCATCGTAATTTGTGATTGAGTGAGCAATTTGTCGCACCGTAAGATATTTGGGCACTGAAAATAACAAAATGTTCTAATAAGTAAATAATCGGAGACTGCGCGAGCTCCACGTAACAGCACTTTAATGTCACTCATTAAAATTGTCTTTCAGTCTCAAGGGAATCTCATTTCTGCAACGTATTTGTGTTGGAGGTTGTGGTGAGAGGTGGAGCGCTGGGGCGCCCTCTGGGGCTGCAGGGCGTGCGTAGAGTGCGAGCGCACCGGTCTCTCGGTGGGCGGCATCTTGCGGCCATTCCTCGACCTCTCTTCGCTCTTCCAGCCTCTGTCCTCGTAAGGGTTCCTCTTGGCGTCATCGTACGCCGCTCTCCGGTTGCCTTCCTGGCGCTGGTGATGCCAGGAGCGTTCCGCATCGTACCCGTACAGGTCCAACATCTGTGGGACAAATTGACTCTGCGACGGTAACTGGTGATGGGACTTCCTCCAGCCTTCTTCGTATCGCCTCCGTGTATTCTCATCCTCTGCAGCCCTGCGACGTTGCGATTGGCTGGAACTACTCTCGCTAGAATCTTCACCGGATGTTCCTATTCCTAGATCTTTTTCCTCTCCGTAGCCTTTGAACGGTGCTCCTTTGAATGGCTTTCCGTTGTACATGCTCTCATTCAACATTAGCTGAGGATGCGGGATACAATATGGATGAGGGAAAGCTTTTTCCACTTTGGACATCTTAATTTCTTCTTCATCTTTAATAGCAGTACACGAGCCCGGTCCAAATAGTGAAAGCAAGACTGGTAATAGAAAGAGGCCGTGCATCGCTCCGAAGAATATGACCATGAACACCATTTTAAAGAACACCAAGAATATGTAACTGTCAGCGAGAATAAGGGCCACGACTCCGAGTATGGTACTCGATGCTCCTTGAACTATAGGTAGACCCAGAGAATAAAGACACTCTCTGACTTTTCCATCCGGAGTACTGGCTTTAGAGGACATGTAGGCATAGCAGATATGTGCTGTAAAGTCTACGGAGAAGCCAATACACATGATCAGGTTAATCATGGAGATAGAGTCCAGATTGACATCCCAGAGGGCCATGTATCCCACCACTCCAGCCTCGATGGAGATGATGCTGAAAGCCACCCACAAGGAGCACAGGAAGTTGGGGATAAATATGAAGGAGATCACCATCATGATGATGGCACCTATCACCATGTTCTGTATGGAGACTGGACGGACAAGTTCAAACTGAAAACAAATACACAGGATTAATATTTAACGCTTACATTACTATTAAATTAATTCTATTTCTATCAAATACGTGTAATCAATTCTTACTTGGTCGAAGAACACGAAGTACGGGTGGAAAACACTGACATTTAATGGAGATTCGTCACAAACTTTTCTCAGTATCTTCACCATGTCCTTTTCATGATTTGTATCACTCACATTGACGGCTTGTATCAAGAACCGAGAGGCCACTATCTGAGTTTCATCCTCGTTGAATTTTACGTCCAATGAGAATGGATTGGACGGGTAGAGCCATATCTGAAAAAAAAACAGTTATTAATTAGTGAAACAACACAGATCTCAATCCAAACATTTTGCATTTCAATATTAAATACACAGTTAATTTTATCATCATTAAGTGACTTACTGCTTTCAATGTTTTCAAGAATGACTGTTCATCATTCAGGGTGAGGTTATATTCTTCATTGTTTCTTGATATGTAGCTGACAAAGGAACGTAGCCAAGATTCAGTATACAATGGCGATGATATGTAGGAAACGTTTTCTAATTTCTGGGTTAGGTCTTCCATTTGTCCTTGCACTACCGGATCCGAATAATTGTATGCTCCACTGACGATTACCTATAAAATAAGATAAGTATAAGCGCATGTTAAAAATATTAATTTAGATGGAATTTCTCATAAAAACATTGACTTTCTAATTTATTATTATGCATCTTATACAATGCTGAAAATCTGTTTGCTGAAGCAGCAAAAACGCTCCAACAGTTAGCTCATTACATTTCTTAGCCTTTTCTGTGTCAAATTTCTAGATCAATGCAACAGTTTTCAGTTCACAACATCATTTTTATAATGATCTATGAAGTTTTTAAAGATAAAATTACTTGTCAGAAGTTTTCATTTTGAAAAAAAATGGTGCTAAAACTTGGTTGACGGTAGAAATGACTACAATCACTGAGATACACCGATAGAAGTAACCTGGACCTAGGAGTTGAAAGGTCTTATGTAAATTCGTGATATCATTTTTATCTCAAATCGGTGCAGACAGTTCTTGGAATTATCTATTCGGTGAATATAATATTAATAAGTTATTATGTATTATGTTTTAATAATTATTATATAAAAATAAATGTTTTATTATCTTTATTTATTTATTTAACTTAAAATATAATGCATGTCCCTTGGTTATGTGTATTCTAATATGAACATAATATGTCTCAAACACAAACATTTTTGCAATTTAAGTGACAATGTACAATTAAGAATTACAAATTAAACTATTCAAATTACGACATTAAAAATTGCAGTTTACGTATTTCATCACATCCTTCTTAAATTCCAAAATATTTTCCTCCTCTCTTATATTTTATAACAAGTTAAAAAAAATAATGATATCCTCACTGGATTTCCCTTGCTGAGGATTTCAATTACATAATATTAAAGTGAATTAAATCATTGGAGAAGATAATTTTAACATCTCTCCAAATGAAACATGAAACAGAAAAGAAAAAGATAACGGTAGCAACTGGAACTCGAAACCAGGACCTCATGGTCTATCTGACACCTGCGCTCTAATCCACTAAGCTACTGCTACCCCATTCCATCGCGTCATTTTTATCGGTATCATACTTCGATTTCTAAGAACTGTTAATACCATCTTCATTTAATTCCCATATATTTTTGGCTGCTACTTTTTCATCACAACTACAACATTCTACCTGAATGTTTTAATATATTTATATAGATACGTTATGTGGTTAACATTTTCCAATAAAGGACAATTACATTCTCCATTTAAATGATATAAGCTATGAATTTTCAAGTTATGGTCTCCTTCTGAATTTTTTGTATATTTTATTTATTTTCAAAGTGATAAATTTAGTTTTATAAGTATTGAGTGATAGTCTAGCTACGTTTTGATTCTGTTTAGAGTGACTTCTGCTTTTTTTTAATGTTTCTGCTCAATTTTTCCAATTTAGTAGAAGGACAGTACCATCTGCAAAGCTTATGATTTTGCCTTCACATTCTATGTGACATACGAGTGGGTCATTTATGTAAATTAAGAACAGGATTGGACCCAGAATACTTCCTTGAGGCACCCCGAATTTAACATCAATAAATTTGCTGGTTATGTTGTCGAGTTTAACCTTTTCCTGTCTGTTTTCCAGGTAGCTTTTAAATTTAGAGTGTGTTAAAAAGATGTGAGAAGTAATTTATGATACCAAAGGTTTTAGAAAGGTCGAGGAATATTCCAATGCATTTTTTATGTGCTTCTAGAGAATTTTTAATGTATTCATTTGCTAAGGCTATGGCGCTAGATGTTCCTAGATTTTTCCGAAATCCAAATTGTTTTTGTAATATTTAGATTCTACGTAATTGATCAGTTGTTTTTTGATAGTTTAGATTTTAGATAGAATGTTTAGAATAGAGATCGGTCAGTGTTATGTCTGGTAACTGTATTTAACAGAACAGTGACAAAACAGATCATGATAAAAGAAAAGGTTTAGTTACGTTTGTTGTTTGTTTGTTCTTTTTCTTCACTTTTCTTCAATGTCCTGTTTTATCGCAGAACCGTTATTTCTTACCTGTATTCTGTACGGAAATTCCCTGAAGTAATAATCTTCCATATCGAAGAACACTACTGAGTAAGAGTCGGCTCTCGACAGCTTCCTCCTCTCCAGCCCCTCCTTGATGTTGGTGACCCCGTAGCCAGCTCCCGCCAGGTACATTGCGAACACGATGACCACGATGAACTTGACCCAACCCTTGTTGAGCAGTCCCGCCACACTGTCCCGGAAGAAGGCCATGACCATGTGCTCCTTGTTGTCGATGGGGTTGTCCGGGTCAGCCGGGTCTATCCCTCCCGTGCACATTGTGCGGTAGAACCAGGACTTTTCCTCTGGAAATCAAAAAACCATAAATTACGATTCTAGTTGTGTGAAAATTGTTCTAAATGGATCTCTCCTCACGTAAGCAACTCTCTTAGAACGGGGTGTTTCAAACTCCATCACATATGGTGACCATCAAATCCACGAACAGTGCCATTTTGTTTTTTTTAACATTTCGTGACCTTGGAATAACCAAGTTCTATCTGACACAGCAACATGTGATAATGGACTCTAGAGAGTGCTAAATTAGAGTTCAATATCGTATAACATTGCCAAGGGTACGATTTGAAATGACCCCGTTAAACACCTATTCTCGGCCCGATTTAGCTTTACATCAACTTGTAATCAGCATAACAAAATTATGATTACGCTTGACACCTGATTAATATCTGAAAAAGACTGAGAATTGGCTTTTAATAGGAACCGTTTAAATGTTAAAAATTCTAAACGTTGATCATCACTTCGATGGAGCTTGAAACACCCCATCTTAAAAATAGGTAGATACCAGTGATGTGCATTGCTCTACGACCAAAGGTAGGCTATGTGTAGTTTTTCATTGAATATTTGAAAATTGCTATTTATTTTTAATCATTATCATCTTCCGCTGATTGTTGTGGCCAACTGAATAAATGGGCGTACAAGATCCTTACCAAATTCATGGAAAAATATATTTTTTAAATTTGTCATTTTTTTATTTTATCGTTTTTTTTTATTTGGTTTGTTTTCCTTTGGGTAGGCACAGCTTTTCAGCCTTTATGGACTGAACGCCACTGGTAGATACATACTTATCTTCTGTTAGTTAACTAATGTAATCATGTAAATTAATGAAAACATTTTAATCTAAGTATTTTTAACGTAGTCTACAGTTTTGAGTTATTTTTCAAATCTGTAGTTAAACTCTTGAGGTTATATTACATACAAAAATATTGCTTATTATTATGTATTATTTTATTCAAGTTATGAAATTATTGATAATATGATTTACATAAAAAATTTAAATAAAAAAAAAACAGAAAAGGCAAATGATTTCAAAAATTAAATCACAACTTGGCTCAAAGAAATCAAAGAAGAGGAGTTATCCAGCATCTTGAAAAGAACTCAGTAGGAGCTTAAAAACAATCAGTTTTTAAATAAAACCTAGTCCGCCTCAGCGCAGGAACCCCTAGTGAGGAGGACTAATAAAAACATTACAAATTGTTTTATTAGTTTTGTATAATTTTATTAATAAAATTAATATAAAAAATAATAAAAAAAAAAACAAAAAAATAAATATTCATCTTTACATTATAAAGTATATTTTTTGTATATGGACTCTATTAGCGGACATTACACGTACGCTTCGGACTCAACATCTTACTACACTTCCTTCCAATATGTCCGCCGAAACGTATGTGTAAAGGCAGCGACCCGTAGTTCGAACGCCCAGATCTCCCGTCCGTCCGACACATAGATTTTTCTCAGTGATTGGCGTGCGATGCCTTTACACGTAAGTGTATGAGCGCGCGCCGCGCATTTTATTTTTATGTTTATGGCTTGTCACCGACTGCTTTTGGATAATCAAAAGCAAAGAACAGAAACTTAATCAGCATTCGTTAATTTTTTAACGAAACATTGCAAGTAAACCATCTAAATTTGCATTGTTCAAACCTCAGATCATGGAATTCTATGATCTGAGGTTCACTAACTAACTAACATACCATCACGCCTTTTTTTTCGCAGGGGTAGGCAGAGAGGACGGACCGCCAAATAACTCGATCTTGGCATACACTTCTTGCTTCATTCACTTTCATACAAGATCTCATACATTCTCTTCTGTTATTCCGACTTGTGACATGGCCCGACTCGAAGTATTTGATTCACTTCATCGTGCCATGTCTTCCTCAGTCGTCCCCGGCTTCTTCTTCCATTCACATTCGCGTCATATATTACCACTCTCCTTACACTCCTTTCTTCGTTCATTCGCTCTACATGCCCAAACCATCTAAGCGTCCCTTTCTTAATCTTGCTCACTACGCTTACATCAGCCTTGCATTCTTTACGAATCCCAACATTTTTCACATGATCATACATGGTTTTACCACACATTCATCTCAGAGATCTCATTTCTACAGCATTCAGTCTACTTTCATCCTTCCTCTGCCAATTCCATGCCTCACTGCCATCCATCAGGGTTGGTATCAGCACTCCATTGTGGACTACTAGCTTATTTGGACAACTTTTTGTTTGCGCCAACCGCGTTCAGTCCCCCGTTAATGGAGTTTCCTGCATTCACCGTTCTTTCAATGTCCCCATCAGTCTTTCCATCTCTCGTAAACATACTTCCCAAATACACAAACTCATCGACCTGCTCCAAGTATTCATCATTCACAACTATATTGCACACTGTTTTCGTACTCTCTCTTTCAAACACCATGACTTTAGACTTATTTACATTCATCATTAACTCATTCTTCATACATACTTCGTTCATCCTGGATACGAGGGACTGTAGATCTACCATACTGTTAGCAATCAGCGCCGCATCATCAGCATACAACAGGCAACATACTTGCAGATTACTCATTTTTGCGCCCAAGCCCACCTCTTTCAATTTTTGCATACAATTATCCACGTATAGATTGAATAACCACGGTGACATTACGCAGCCTTGCTTAACACCTTTTGTGATGTCAAACCACCCCGTAAAATCACCGTTTGACCTAACACATGCAATACTTCCCTCGTACAGAGATGCGATTGCCTGAATAAGATTTGTATTCACTCCATACTTGGACAACACCTTCCATAACTTTTTCTGTCAACTCGGTCGTATGCTTTTTGTAGATCTACAAAAGCACAGAAAAGTTTCTGGTTTTTTGCCAGAAACTTCTCTGTGAGCATACGCAACGAGAAAATCTGATCCATGCACCCCCTTCCACACATAAATGCACCTTGCACATCCCGTATTTTATCCTTTGTTTTAATTTGTACCCTTTCAATCAATATCCTACCATACAGCTTTCCAACTGAACTTAGCAGGCTAATAGCCCTGTGATTTCCACATTCCATACGTGACCCTTTACCTTTTTATAAAGGCATGATCACAGCCCTCCTCCAATCTAATGGGCTGTAACCCTCCTCCAAACACTGGTTAAAAAGTTCGCATAACCATGTGAGAATTATTATTTTAATTGGTAAACTGATGACTTTATTATTTTAATTGGTAAATGACCATAGCTAGGTCTATCTTATGATATCTATGGTCAAAACTATAGCAAAACTTTTAAACCATACGACGTATCACGCATCAGGCCACACTTCGCTTCGATCTCTGAGAAATCCCTTTACACGTATAATTCCACGCAGAGATCAGTCGATCAATAGATCGGCCCGCCAGCAGAAGTGTGGTGACTTTTTTTACCCAAATCAATGCAACGTTCCGGCCGACAGGCCGATCTAACATATCAGCGCTCAGATCGGCGGGCACTTTGGAGCGAAGATTGAGAAACACTTGCGGAAACGCATGTATGGGAGACGCTATTGACTAACTCCTGGGATTTTAAGTTGTAAAATGTCATATATAAATAGTAATCTACATCATATAATACATTGATATACCTAATTAATAAAAATTATTGATCCATAATTATTTTTGTAGTTGTTAGATTTTGATTACATAACACAGTATAATTTATTATTGATAGTAATAGACATTTTATTACCTTTGATTGCTCTGGACACGGGGAGAACTTTGACACAAAGTATAGAATGAAGATTCTTTTGTTCGCAGTATCCTGCGATGGCCATGCAGGATGCGAAGAATGTCAAATGCCATATGAATGTAAAGCAAACAGCCAAACCTGAAAATAATAATGTTTTTTTTGTTGTTAAGCATTTTCATAATATTTCTGGTCCTTACCCATTCTAATTAGATTAATATCTATGAAAACCATAGATGGATCATTGGAAGGAAAACATCGAAAGAAAAGAGAAAAGTTAATTCTTTGGTTTGCGAAAAACACAGATTAAGAGGCAAAACAGTATGGTCGGTGGGTAGTGATTTTCAGATGCAGTAGAGGTAGAAATGTGTAGTGGAAATTGTGTAATTATTGGAAACGAAGGAGCACATTAAACTGGAGAGAAACAGTTTAAGTGGAACCATCACTTTATCAAAAGAATTGTGCATTGTGAACACTCAAACACTTCAAACCAGAGCCTTTTCAAAACGCATCAAATATGTAATACTTTATTTTTCATGCGGTGAAAACTTGAGGTGAGTGCAAAATTTATTTTAACGTTCGTGAAAGACGTCGAGTGGGCCGCTCAAGACACAGCTGGGAGAAACAACTACAGAGGCTGTGCGAGGAGTGGCTGGACCCACCAAGGAAGAATGCCGTTAACGTAGCACAGGATAGGGATGCCTTGAGGTGCCTTGTAAATGCGATGGATCCCCGATCCGAGTAGGATAAAGGGAAGAAGATTTGTATATGTATGTGGTCATGAAAGAGTTATAATGATTCACATATTTCGTTTTTCTTTACCAAGAGTGCTATTGGCTTTTTTTAATCTGAATATCGCGCAAAAGTCCCAACTGCTAGGATTAAGTGGGACAATTGCATACACAATTTATTGAGGTATTGAAACTGAAGGTAATGGGGTGAGTAAGGAGAGTGAGGATGGAGGAGGATTGGGAAGTGCCTGGATATTCAGATCTGGTCACTAAACATTACTAAAGCCATTTCAAGCTTCAATTCTGATTTGTGGTCTTTCACCACGATGATATTGACAGCCCCGTTCTGGATCATGCTGCAAATATGCTAAGCATTATTTGGTAATTGGATAAAACAGATCAGTGACAAAACAGAACATGATAAAATAATAGTTTAAGTTAGGATAGGTTAGGTTAGATTTGTTTGTTCTGTTTTGTCATGGATCTTTATCATTTATATTCTATATTGTAGCGGTAATAATCTTTATTAATAAACAGGATTAGAACTTACTGGAGTAGGAGCAGAAAATTCTGACGGAGGGGAAGGGGCTGATGACTCCTATCCAGAAGGAGATCATGTCCGTCACGGAGGTGATGGTGATGGAGACGGCTGCGTCAGACAGGGTGTGCCCCATGCGCTCGGGGACCGACAACTTCACCGAGGTTCTTCTCCAAGCGGCCAGCATCACGAAGGTGTCGTCGATTCCTATACCTGAAAGATGAAAATAATATGATGAGTTCATAAAAAACTCAGTAAATAATAGTGTCCGGAAACTAGTGGTACAAGCAGGAATGTGTGAAATGGTGAATCTGAATCACATAGAAATAAAAAAAAAATATTTTTAACTGATCATTACGGTTTCTTTTTTTATACTTTAAATAAGGATTAAATCATCTTTTGGAATCGGGTCAATTCTTCGACACGTAAAAGACAATAAACAGTTAAAAGAAACCCAAATTTACCTAAAAAACTCTACCTCCCGATTTGATTTTCTCGAAAATGAAAGCTCAAATCAAAAAAAATGTACAACAAAATCAACTCTTTACTACTTTCACCAGTTTCCCACTTGTACTACTAGTTTCCGGACAGCATGTATAAATTTGGATGTATCCATGTAGGTTTGTTTCACCAATCGTCGGTAAAAATGTCATTCTACCGCCAGAGTATAGTAGTGCTGCTTTCACCACTGGCGATAAAAAGGTGAACTCTTCAACCTATCGGTGAAAAAGAGAACTCTTTTGCCTGTCAGAAAAAAAGAGGTCTACATTATAATTACTCCAATCCATAACCCCGAGCAACACCGGGTATACAATATTTTTGGGAATGTTGTGTGGATTGACTTTTGGAGGAAAAGAAGTAGTCTACCTACTAACAAAATAATTATTAAGAATCTCTGTTATAGGAATATGTGTGCATTCTAAACCCCAATATCTACGGTAGTCCTTGAATGCACAGATAAGTTTGTACTTCTGTAAAGGTTTATTTTTAATAACATTTTGAAAGCTAAAGAAATATCCACGTACAAGCTACGTCGACCAATATCGATGACAAGCTAACATATAGCTTGGCATTCAATTATAGAAATTTATTATTTTGTAACTGCAGAATGTCACTACTATGGCAACACCAAGCTAGTCACATTGTTTTTTAATTGTGTTCTTCATATTCAAATGTTTTCACATATTTGCCTTTGATGGATCGTTTTAAAGAAATTAGAAAAAATAAATATGTGTATATTTTTTTTAACGTTTTTAATTTATTTATAATTTTGATCAGTGTAACATTAATGTTTTTTTATAAATTTATTTAACATCTAAAACATGGCTATTTCGATGCTTACATAATTTTAGAAATATAAAAAAATTTCCATTTTACGTAAAATTATCTTCCTTGCAAAGCGTTAAATAATAAAAAAATGTTTATAAATATAATCTTGTATTATGATGTAAAATTTCGGAAAATATCAATAATTTCCGTATACTGTTTGGTAAAAGTAAAAAACATTCACTTGAACCATTGTGCGTTTTCTAAACTAACAATAATCTTCTCATGAGCCATCTTGGTGTTGGCATACAAATCGTTTTAAACTTTCGTAGCTCTCTTGCATTTTTCTCAGTAAGGATGAATAACATTTATTTTTTTGCTTAAACATTTTAATATTCACGTCATGTCCATAAATAAATTTGAATCTCAAATAAATGATTCATATCGCACGAGGCACTGTCCACACGATTTGTGAATTGATCATTTTAGTACCTAACCCTGTAGATATCATCTATATCGGAATAAAATTTTCAGTACCTACCTATTTTTAGTCTGACAAATGTAGAAAAAATAGGACACTTTAATTGTTTTATCAAATCGGTTCGAAAATAAAATAATGTAGGTAACTGTTAAAAAGGACTGTTGCATTTTTTTCACATTATGTTGGTACAGTCTGACATCTAAAAGCAGACAAAAATTGATGGCGCTGCAATCGTTTAAAAGGTTTTAAATAGCAACACCAAGATGGCTCATATGAAAATCAATGTGAGTTTAAAAAGGGGCAATGGTCCAAGTGCACATTTTTTACTCTAACCAAACGTTTTCAGAAAGTATTTTCCGAAAGAAGATTTTTTTATTAAAACTTTTTTTTTTAAGCTTCGCAAGAAAGATAATGGAAAAGTATTTTTCATATTTCTGAAATTTTATGTATCGATATAACCATGTATTAGATATTAGATAAATAAAAAAACAAAATCAAGTATGGAGGTCATAATTATAAATAAAAACCATTAAAAATTTAATTTTTTTCTTTTGCTGTGCTTCTTTAAAACGAACTGTCAAAGCGAATATGTGAACACATTTGAAACTGAAGAACACAATTCAAATACAGGCGGACCTTGACTTTCGCACATGATTGGTTCCTGAAAATGTTAAATGTTCGGAAGTAGAGGGATGTAAAAAAAAAAAACACCAAAAATTGTACTTTAAAATTTTTATTTATCAAAAATTACTAACTAAGTACATATTAAATAAAAATTATATTCTCTTAATAAACTTGTCAGGGGTTAGATGTATTTTACTACTTTTTTTCTTTTCTTCATAGAGAGTTCTGTAACATGCAGTACTATTATGGATCGCCCTACGCACTTGAGATATGCGTTCTCCATTGGGATCACATTCTTTCATAATATTCAAAAATGTTTCGAGATGCGTAAAAGCATAGTTCATGTTTTTTATCGTTAAGGTCTTGATGATTTCTTCTGGTTCTTCTTCCTCACTTTCAATTTGTATACTATTTTCGTTAGAAATTCATTAGTCAAAGGTTCAGAATGAGATTCAATCATCTCATTAACATCTTCACTGTTAACATCTAGGTTTAGTTTGTTCATTAGGTGAACTATTTCAACTGTGATGGTTTCTGGAGTTTCATCAAAATTTATGAAATCACTCATCATTTGTGGGCATAGTTGTTTCCATGAACCTTTCATTGTTGACTCTTTATTTCAGCCCATGCGTCTCCAATATTGTTTATTGCGTTCTATATGTTATAATTCTTCCAGAAATCTTTTAATGTGGGTCCACCTTCCATGTCAGTTGCCTTGATGGCTTGATTCATTATCGACTGCATATAATATCGTTTAAACATAGCTATCACCGTTTGGTTCATGGGTTGTATGTGACACGTAGTATTGGGGCGAAGAAACACAACATTGATTTCTGGGTATAAATTTTGTAGAGATTTTGGGTGTCCTGGAGCATTATCTAACATTAATAATGCTTTAAATGATAAATTATTAACTTCACCAATCTTTAAATATTAAAGCAGTAACCCAGGCTTTTTTTATTGTATTTCCAAATGACTGGAAGCAATGTTTTTTTATCTTTCCCTTTTAATGCTTGATAAACTAACATTGGCTTCAATTTTAAATCACCAGCTAAATTTCCACCAAGAAGCAATGTCAATCGGTTTTTAGAAGGTTTATGACCAGGGGCAACTGATTCGTCCTTTGATAAGAATGTACGATTAGGCATCTTCTTCCAAAATAAACCAGTCTCATCTACATTGAATATTTGACTAGAGGTACATTCTCCATCTTCAATAATTTTGGACAATGACGAAATAAAGTCTTTTGCAGCATCTTCATCCGCATCAGCTGATTCTCCAGTGAATTTAATATTGTGTAGAATACCTTGTTTTAAAATTTGAAAACCAGCCGTTACTTGCATGAAACACTGTGTTAGAATCTTCGTTTAGTCTAGCCTTCCAATCTTTATGCAAACTAAGAGCCTTAGCTTGAATCATTGAAGTACTCAGAGGGATGTTTTCTTGATTTTGATTACTTATCCAATAACACAAAGATTTCTCCATTTCATCCATCACTATGCCGTGCCTTTTGGAAACAAGTTTTGATGATATGTTTCCAATATTTTTTACATATTCTTTAATTTTATCTTTATTCTTTAATATCGAACATATCGTAGACCTGTTTATATCTTACGAACGGCCGATTGAAGCATAAGACTCTCCATTTTCAGAGCGTTTTATTTTTTTTTTTTATTTATTTTATTTTATTATTATTTTATTTTATTTTTATTATATCCATCTTCGTTTCGATTGTATGAAGTTTATGGTTTCTTGGTTTTTTTAGCCATATCTACTTCGCAGTTTCTTCGTTTCTCACTCGTGTTAAAACGGGTACGAAATATTTGAAATAAAACTCGCAGAACAATGCGAACAGAACGTGCGCTGACGCAAGACTAAACCTGTCGAGATCAGACGGGAGTGTGTACACATTAGTACATACAAACGCATGCGTTCGGACTCGCTCGCGCTCGTATGTGTGCGAACAGAACTTAACACTTTTCACACTACGGACCTGGTTCATATGCATTTCATTGTGCGACAGGGAAACAATTGCACGGAAACAAAACATTTTTACATTATAGCCAAAAAAAAAAAAAAAACGATTTTTCAAAAATGTGCGAAATAGCAAATTATGCGAAAGTCGAATGTGCGAAAGCCGAGGTCCGCCTGTACAAAGTGAGTAGCTTGGTATTGCCATAGTATTGAAATTTTGCAGTTTCAAAATACCAGATATTTACAATTTTATGTGAAGCTATAGTTATCAAACCGTAAGTACGTACCTAGATATTATTTATTTATTTACCAGTTTTTGACGTAATTTGTCGCGAAACCAATCGCCTCTGGGGAGGTAGGTACTAAAGGTTCATTTAAAAAATCTCAATTTGCTGACTAATAATTTGATTATTCGTTTACCATGACAATAGTACAATCTAATTATTTATAAGCGGAATAAAAACAAAAGGATGCCATTGAATTTGAGTCACTCGTTTAAATTAAATCCATGTGGTGGGTTCTTGGTTTTCAATGCGGTTGAAGGGGTTATATATTTATTGTTATTGATCACAAAGGAATCTGCTTATTTAGTACTCGGAAGATAATAATGTTTATTGGTATTTTTCCTGGAAAAAATCACAAAATAATTGTTTATGTAAATTTCATTATTGAAGTAATATTAACAAATTTCAAGTGAAATAAATACTATTAAGAAAGAAAAAAGAAAAAAAAAATTTAATGGTCGCATTTGGGAATCAAACCCAGGACCTTTGTCTTACCGAGACCAGCACTTTAACCAATGAGCTAATGAAACCTTATTACTTTCCGTCATTTTTATCAATATCTTACCACAATTTAAGAATTACTAATTACATTCTTATTTTCTGTGTAAAAGTTCTGTTTCGTGTTTCATTGAAGTTTATATAGATATTTTAATGCAGCGCGCATTTTCGTGTTAGCTTTTTTTATTATTAAAAAAAAACAAACTAAGAACCTAAAACGTATTTTATATATAATGCAAATATATTAATTAGACAAAAAATAGGTTTTAGGGTTCATGGTTTGGGTTGTTTTCGTAAAAAAAAACCTAACCTGAAAACAAATACATACAAAAACTTGAAACTTTTCCAGGCTTTAAATGAATTAAAATATTGCTTCTCTGGTGACTGAAATAGTTATTCCTCATTGTAATTAAACTAATAAAGAATGTTTTGCATTAATTCTGTGCGTATTAGGTTAGGTTAGGTTAATAAATGAATTAAAATTACTTTGTAATCACCACTTTATTAATATATACATATCGACATGTTTCGATAGCGATGCTTTCCTTATCAGGAATATACAGAATACTTTTATTTCCTCACCAAGAAAGCATCGCTTTCGAAACATGTTCATATATATATATATATATTAATAAAGTGGTGATTACAAAGTAATTTTTAATTCATTTATTAATAATGACGTCACAAAGTGAATACTAATCTTTTGAAGAAATTATAGGTTGGGTTAGGTTAGGTTAGGTTACTATATGCTTATATGCATATTTAATTAATCCAATTGTTTGAAATCATTGGAGGAGGTGACAATAAAAAAAGATCAAGTCCACATAATGAAAATTTGAGCTTACAATGGATTTTTCCCCCCTTTCAATATATGAAGCCCTTTTCATTTCAATAAAACTAACCGAAAAGCATAAAAAATATTTTAAATCGATAACTATTATAGCATTTTATTGAAAAGGAGTAGTCCACACTCTGAAATCAATCAAACGAGATTATGTTCAAATTGACCAATCAGAACCCGCCGAAATGTATCTAACTTCATACCAATCCTCCATTGACTCATCATTTTTATTGTTTACGGGCATATATTTCATAGATATTGTGTGTCTATGTTTACTGGGTATATTTTTAGGGAAAGTATAAATACTTGATAATAATTATGTTAAATATTTCCAGTTGGGACATATTTTTTTAAAAACGAAAGCACTTATAAAATATAAAATATTTTCATATGCGGAAATACAGAATAATGCACTTATTTTTTTAAAACTTTTTAAAAATAAAACGCGTAAATATTGAAGGAGAATTGACGCCATCTTTAAAGTTGTTAATACGATACAGGAAGTGCTAACTGCATAAAACGGATTTTTAAAAAATAGGTTGTTAGGTTCTTAGTTCGGGTATTTTCTTTATTAAATACACAAACTATGAACCTAACAACCTATTTAGAATAATTAATATTTACAATACGATATGACTTTTTTCGGAAATGCTAAGTGTAGAAAAAGGATTTTTCGAAATAGGTTCTTAGTTTGGATATTTAAAAAAAATTTAAAACCTTAACTAAGAACCTAACAACCTATTTAGAATATTTAATATTTACAGTTGGCACTTTGTATTCAACTATTGTCTAATGTCATATTATTAAAAAAATTGTTTTTTTTTGTTTTGTATTTCCGCATTTGCAAGTGTTTTTTCTTTATTTTTATGATCCTTTTAGTATTTTTCATTTTTTTTTCAATTATGAGTTTTCTACCGAGTCCCAACTGGAAATATTTATCATAATTACTTTAATTTTGCTTTGTGTCAAATCACCTTGTAACTTCTAACCCCGACGACAGAGTTGAGATTCAGATGGGTGTGCTCTGAATTGGCGACAAGCGCAACAACTCAATTAATAATATAATGACGCATTATTAACGAATTAGGTATGTACCTACTACATTAAGGAAACCACGTGCTTTATTGTTTTTACAATGATTGCTTTGTTAATTTATTTTCCTGTTAACGGTTTTCCAAAGACAATGCAGATAATGCAATGTACAAAGCATCTCACTCGTTTATGCATATTATAGTTTTTATATTATTTACCGATGAGCAATATGAGGATACAATCTTACAATATATTATCTACAGATTATAGGAGAATAGAGTCTTGGAAAAAATATTTGTACAGCACCCTTGAGGTGATTTTTCACAAAAACGGCGCAATACAAATTATCCAAATATTATTTTAAACCACAATGAATAATGTTTGGCATAATCCATTTACCGCTTTTTCAAAATTGATTTACTGAAAAAAACTTTTTTTCACGACCTAATAAGTTTTTTCCGAGATAAGGTCCCATTAGTAGATACCTGAAAAATTCGCGTTCGCGACAACGTAAATTTTTACGCGACATTCGTTATTTTTACGCCAAAAAACGCGAATTTTGTCACTTTCACGCGATTTTATCATTTTCACGAGAATAAAGCGAAATTCCCAATTTTCTAGACAATGACGTAATTTTCATATTTTTCAGGCGATTTTCTGGTATTTTTAAATAAGAAAATAAACACCGTTTTTCCCAAAAATTCCACAAAAATTAATAATAATAACTTTCGCAATTTAGAAATTGCTCATTAGCAGTAATCTAAATCAAATATCCTCTCTTTTGTCAAAGCTGTCCGTGCTACATTGATTTCTTGTAGACAGACCGAGCAACTTCCAATAAAATTCTCACTTTGGACTAGAGAGGATTTAAATACCCGAATATCATACAATGTAAAAATGAAGTTTATTTTAAAGAAGGTATTTAAATTTGAAACAAGGCCAATTTCAAAAGGTACAAAGTTAAAATTACCGAATGAAATTAAGAAATCTAAGCATCTCCCGATGAGATTGGAACATTAACAAATGGACAAGATAGCAAACAAGTTACTGACCATAATGAGTCTCTTGCGTGGTTTTTCAACAAGCCTATACCAATTTTTACGAATTTCTCTGAAACTCTTGCGAATGGATTTAACTACTGAGAAATTTTGGACTTTTTATACCCAGAAACGGGAAGAAAATAATTAGTAGTATGCCAGGTGCGCAAAAAAATTGCCTGTTTCTATGACGTCGCTCGTTAACGTTAACATTTAGTACACTTTGACGTCTTGGCATGGGTCCATTTACGCCACTGGTTAAGTACCACGGAGCTGATGGATGTTGGCACTCATTAAGTATTGCTGTCAGGAAGTAGCCAGTTGTGGAGCTCCCTAGAAGGAGACGATCGTCAGCCAGTAGGTTGGTGGCACCGCTGGCCGCCGTATGTCTCCAAAGTGCGCAATGTCAATCGGAACATTACGACCAAGATTGTTCTTAGTCATGTGTATACAAGACATTCTGCACTCTGCAAGGATTTTTTTATAGACTTTAAGGCATTTGATTACACTGCACACACCTTTATCATTGATGATAGAACATGTCATAATATAGGAGACTTAAAAAAAATAGTTTTTATGTAACTTTCGAAGGGATCAGATGTCGATAGAAAGGTGATAAAATGTTATCTGTGCTTATAATGAAGTAATCTAATATCCACTGAAGATATAAATCGTAAGTGTGTTATGGGCGTGTCTATGTGCCCGAAGAAAGCTCAATTTTCTCTTACTTCTGGATAAAATTATATTTTCAATTATTATCGAAATTCTTTCTTGAACATTGTAATAGGCATGTTACCATTTTAGGAATCAAAAGATCTTATGCAAAATGGCGACATAAGTTTTCTTTCAAATCGGTATAGATCGCACTTCTAGAGATTGTGTCTTCTTCTTCTCTTTTCTGGATATAAAGACATAAAAAAATATTAAACAATGTTTCCGGGTATACCCCACTTTATAAAGCATGAAAAATAAAACATGAAGTCGTTATATAGTTATTTGGGTAGGTACCTACTTACGTACTAATGTAAACTATGTCTTACAGTGTCTTACAACACGTCAATAATTACCTCATCAACCTTTTGCGCTTAAGTTAATGTGCCCATTCGTAAGGGCGGATTGACATAAATAAATTTATTGCGGCTTTAATTGCGGCAGTGAGTTTTACGATGTACACATTATTCATCAAATGAATTGTGTGATTTAAAGAGAATTATTGAATGATTGAGTATTTTATGAATTTCGCAGAAATAGATTCCCTAACTCTGGCACCATGTTGTATTGTGGTGTTATATTAAAAAGCACTTGTAAATGTAAAGTAGATTTGTTGACCATTCAGGTTGACACAGGTTTAACAAATGACTCTTAGAGGTTATGTCCCATAGACAAAACTATAGAAGTGATCCATACTGTATTGTTAGCTGCATATTTAAATACTCCCGCTACAGAGGTTTGGTTCGCAATCTGCCCACCAGAGGCACGGAGCGCCTCTGCCGGTCAAGCGGAGAACTACTCATCACCCTGGAAGAGCGGGCATTCTTTCAACCCCTAACGGCTGGATTAGATTTGAATAAAAAAGGATAAACATACCCTTACCGATTATTGTTGTTACAAGCGACCTAACTGAATATATTGGATTCTAAACATTCGGCCTTTTATTTATCACTAATTATATTATACCAACAATAACCACTTTGAATATATATAAATTAAATAAAGAAATAATAGTTTAATTGGAGCGACGCGCGTGAATTATGAAAAAAAATAACCCACAATACATTGGACTATTTCCTTTTCCTTTAATATGTGTGTAAAATCGTAACTCTATAAATTATTATTCAAGAAGAATTGATAAGTAATACCTAAATTTCATCACGTAATGGTGAACACAATCGGGCTGCTAATCACATTACTTCTACGTTTTACTAATATTACTAATACAGAAAATCAGAACTGGCTCGTTACCCGTCTCGGAACAGATTTTTTCCAGTGGGGCGGGTATCTTAACTATATTATATAAAAAAAAGTATAATAAACGCCCGGGTTGAAATGAAATGAGATATTATGAAATTGTCGGAAACCTGGAGATTTCTCCACGTTCCAGCGTTTTTACGAAATAAAATTGAATGCAAGGAAATGGCAGGTAACGGCAACACTAATGAGAAATCGCACAGCGAAACCAAAGCACACCATAATAATTAATAATTAAAGCATTAAGCATTGCATCATTAGTCTCGTAAGTGGACGCATACCGCACGCCTTGTAGTTAGAAGGTAAGGTACAATATGCACTGAACTGCAGAGGAGTGCGATACATTTTCCAAAACAACTTTATTATTGTTATCGAAATAACAAAACAGTATCAATGGAAAATGTGATTGGCGAAATTGCTGGTACACAGATCATTGATATAAATGCTGAACAAAAAAGGTCCTAAAGTGCATCCTTGGGGAACACCAAATTTGAAATTAATGGTATCTTTTAGGGTTAGAGTATCATTTACATTCGTTATCTAAATAACTGCCAAACTGTCCCCAAATACCTATATTCTGTCGTGTTTTTAATCTGTCAAGGATATTTTGAGGGCGCGTAAAACAAAAAATCACGACCGTCCAGCACGAATTCAGTCACCGGCCACCACTGATTGATAGTACATAGTTGTCCTCTAGAATAGATTAGGTTACTAAACATATAATTAGCATACAGAGCCTGCACTGATTTGCAGTTGCGTAAATAAACAATTCACAAACCAATAGTAGTACCTACTATATGCACGGTATAAGAATTGCATCAATATTTAAGCTGTTTATCGTCGCCGTCATTATTTCACTCAATAATATTTCAATAGCATGCAAACAGACGTTATAGAACTGATGTGAAATATGCTCTTCCCTATGTAAATTCCACAAATAATCGCTATAAGTGTGATTTATATGTACCGGTTTGAAAGAAAAATGATGGCAATGTACATATAAGACTTTTCGACCCATAGCTCCCAGCTCGATTCGGTATTTGAAAATGTCTGTTCAACTTTACCGGAAGTACTGGTACGTTGTAGGTATATTTTGAAATAACGAATTTATTTCCTGGACAGATCAGAAGTGAAGGAAAATGCTTACTTAGGTACATTTTTTCACGAACTAAGTTTTTTACACCCTACGTGCGGCGTGTTATTATAGAATACAGGGCAAATGGTAGTAAAAAGATGGACTTACCGATCATCAGGAAGGGTGCAGCAAGATTAATCCCGATGAACTCGATGCCGAGGTACATGGCCAGTCCGAAGGCTGCAGCGGTTGCCATCACGGCGGATAGGTTGCCCAAGAGCCCCAGCCAGGGCTTGGAGCGAACCTTCAACCAAAACAAGATGCTCATTAGCATTCATCCCACTACGGCCAGTTAATGCCGGCTATTCGGTAACTGTTAACTATTCGGTATCAACTCTGGTTAGAGTATAATATGAGTAATACCTATTGAACTGATACTCTCAGATCAGATTAATAGATACTTTTAATATCGTCCTGATGAAAGACCACCATTCAGAATCTAAATATTGTTTGAAATGGTATTAGTCGTGTTTGATGTCAAGATCGGAATTGGCAGGTACTTCCTGACCTCCCTCTTTCCTATTTCCTTCTCCTCCACACTCCCTTCATACTCACAACATACCCCAATAGGCACTGGCTTGGATTGCTCTATGACCAAAGGTAGGCTGTGCATAATTTTTCAAAATTGGGTATGTATTACTTATTTTGGATTCCATATTTAAAAATGACCATTTTATTATAATCTTTCGCTGATTGTTCTGGCCAACTGACTAAATTAACGTACAACTTTATGAAAAAAATTAAAACTTAGACGTATTTTTGAATAACCCTTTTAAAAATCTTTTTTTGGTATGGTAGGCAAAGCTTTTCAGCTTTGTGGACTGCGCGCCACTGTCAATAGGGTAGTTTCAATAGTTTTTTTTTATTATCAAAAAATATGAAGAAACAGCTTTTTTTATTTTATTTTTATATGAGCTAAATTTTTATCTATAACGATTTAAAATATGACCTTTTTGATTTGCCGCCAAAACGACATGTTCGTTTTTGTTTGTGAATGTGGCGTTGTTGACGTCACGCCGACCAACGTCGGTGACAGCTGTCTTACCAGCCAGTGGCGTTATGTACATCATAATGACGTTTTAGCCGACTTGAAACCGTTTCGGTATGTGCAGTTCTAGATCGTTTTTAAAATCAATAATTATGAATGAAAATACTAAAATTACACATTTTTGGTGCGATGATCAGAATCAGATTTATAGACTTAAAACCTTCCACACATTTTTAACAGTATCCATATTTTGTGAAAAAAACCTATTGGAGATGCCATAGTCCCATTGGTGCTTAGTGACAAGTTGTTAAAGTTTTCTTTCATGTTAATTGTAAAAAACACCCCTACCGCCCCTTGCTTACTGTGTCAGTTATTTAAGAAAATTTAAAAAAATAACTCAAATGAACTGTTACAAGTTAGATAGAATCATATTTCTATATTCAAAGCATATTGGTACATATACAAGTTGTAGATTTTTGAACGCATACATATTATTCCGTTGCCTACTGATGACCAATGATATTTCAACATTGAATCTGGCTTAATTATATATTTAATCTAATGCACTTATTTTAATGGAACTTGACTTTGTACATTACGAATGCTGGCTTTACTTAGTAAAAAAAACTATGGAAACGTTATTTGGATATTGAAGAAGTGGAAAATCTAGAATTTCTACTATACCATGGACAAGATATGAAGAACTTTCCATTCCAAGCGAGACAGGTTTGGCTTATTATAAGTATTTGTGAAAAATTATCGTATATCGTGAACTCACCCAGTCGGACATCATGCACGTGATGATGGAAAACATGCACATGATGATGAAGGTGGAAGCAAAGAAGGGGATGACGGTCCTGGTGTTCTTCTCCAGCTCGTGGTCCAGAGTTCTCGAGGCGAATCTGGCTATGGAAATGTGCTGGAATATTCCAGAATCCTGGGCTTTTCCTACTGTCTCCAAGAATACCTCTTCCCATTCTGCTCCCCTGAAAAAAAGAATGGATAAGAAATAGAAAAACTTACAAATGTGATTAATATTTAAAGTGCCACTGGGATTTGAACTGGAATCTTTCACTTGCTGGCTGTGCTACCAATTATAATACTATGGGACCCCTTTCCACATCATATTGTTCAAATTAGTGTTTTTAAATATCTTTATGTAAATATCTTTATGTACCGGATAAGAATATCGACTACACGGAGCCAGTGGGACTAAAAAATATCGTGAGGCTGAAAGAAGTGGGAAACGGAAGGAGATAGGGAGGAGGAAGGTTCAGAAGTTCTCGATTATTCACTTCATTCAAATCTGCTCAATGAACACTTATTGTTTACTGATATTTTCTTAATCTCATCAGACGAAACTAGTGCGCACATGTGTTGCTTAAAATTCTCGGAATTATCGAGATAAGGACTATTTCAAAAGAACAATTACTTTAATTGTGTAAACAAAGGCGTTATCGGTAAAATAACAAACAGAATTATGTAAGGCGAATTGTTTGCCGATTACTCACACCTGAATATAATACATTATATTTTATTATATTCATGGGATGTATCCCACTTGCCGTAATGAGTCTTAAATAATCTTGCAACGTCGAATACCTTTGATAAAAAATAAGTCAAGAGGAAGATAATTTGCATGTTTACCCTTAACTTATTTTTATAATAAATAAAAAATTAAACAGACGCGCGGTTTTCATTACAAGAATCTGGTAGGTCACAAAATTAATATTCCGTTTAAAAATGAATGTTTGTCTGCGTGCTTGGTGAAAACGGCCGTGAATAACATTGAGAGAAGTGGTAAAATGTGTAGTTTAAGCCCACACTCACACAGCGCAGTGTCCGCAGTAGGGAGTGAAAAGTTCGTTCCTCACCGGACCGTCAGAGAACGGCCTAAGGTTTAAGGGGTATTGCCGCTCTAGGATATCGGAGAAATGTTTTTTTTATTTTTTATTTTTATCTTTGCTCATATGGTGCCTCAGAGTTTTGGAAATAAGGTAAAATGAGTTTTACAAAGGGGGAAAGATTTTAAGTGCTTATTCTGTGAACAAGCTTACACTATCTGTGCGGGGGCTGGCGAATGCCGCATCCACCTTTAGGAAACATCCCTAACTGACGTCACCTTGCAAACGGGGCTAGAATGTCCTTAAAATCGGTCAGAAACCGGTCAGAAGTCAACTTAAAAGGCTATATTATTGTATAGTGCAGACATTTCAGACCGAATATTAATAATTGTTTTATTGGAAAATACCTTGTAAAACTAAAAACTCCATTTTGTTATTTTTCATAATCAATTTACTTAAAATATTAAATGCAGCTTCAAAATTAAATTCGGTATCTCGGAAAGTATGTATGGACTTTACCGTTTCATAATAAACATTTTGATATGAATTATTTTTCCAAAAAATGATTTTTTTCAAACAATCGCCTTTTTTGCAATTAAGTTATTATTTTTTTTCCGCACATAGATACTTCTCGGGATAACCATATGTAGAACTAAAAAAAAAAGTTTTTCTGCCAGGTTAAAAATTGGAGGAGAAACCCTTCCTGCCGCGAACTACTCTCCGTGAGAGGAAGCTTCTGTAAAATGCTAGAAAATATATATCGTATTTTGTATTCCGTTCGCAATGTTACCCGTTTTTTAAATTAGGTTATTAAGTGTATTCGGGAGAAAGATGAAACTCAGTTCTTATTGTTCAGATTACATATTCGACTGTACCAAACCCACCCACCTTCATTATTTGTGTTGCTTGATTCGATATAATATAAATGCAATTAAAAATATATAATTATTCGTTTGGCAATTTGAAAATGGTGAATGGAATTAACTATTCACAAGGATAAAAGAGAAACTTGCATTTTGATACTTTTGTTACTTACTTACTCGTGAAATTGGTGAATCATAAACTGAACAATATAAAAGGAATTTGAGCTTTATTATACCATGATAATCATTGTAAAAATATTGCGACATTGAATAATTGTTGGTAGATATTTTAGTGGTGCACCACAAGGGTCACATTTGGGACAGTTGTTATTTTTACTTCTCTATTCATTTGTCAATGGATTTGGAAAATTCAGCATATATGTACATTTCTAAGGCATATTGATTATAAACTCGATATTTCATGTCCAAATATAAACTACAATAACTTGATTAAAGAAATACATTTATTAGATATTCGACAGATATGCGTCTTAATTTTAATTAATCAACAAATTAATAATCTCTGTTCCATCCGACCGATTAATTCGAAACATCAATCAATAATTATGCAAATATTACAGAAACGGATAATTCGGCTGTACCAATAAAATTGTACTAATTCATCCAAATGAAATCTGTGCATTTCGAAATATTTCGATATTATTTAAAACCAGTTGAACAGACTTTCAAAGATTGGTAGCTACTCCAAAATACGAAGTGCTTGCTGATATGCGCTTAAAAGTTTTTTTATTCAAGTCTTGGCCTTGTTATTTTCACTGTATCTAATTCATAGAGATCAGTAACGCCCTGGCAATGTCAATTCTGTATATCTCTTGTCAATATAATATAGTGTTAGAATTCTAATCCAACTAGACCAGGGATAGTAAACCAATTCGAACAGGCGTATCAAAGAGTACGCCCAAATCTTTAAAATCTTGCGTGTCTTGGGGGTCAACAATGCAAATTACAATAAGACATAAAAACATTAATTCTCCGTCAAACTTGGTCAAAATTCCAAGTGCTATAAAAAACCCCCTTTAAATAGTTTATATTAGACTATTAAAAAAAAAATGGAATGCCGGCGTTTTGTACTTGTAAATTTTTTGCATGCACGCAAGCGAAGCTGTATGGTGGAGATGTAGAGAAATTCACCGCACGCAGTAGCAGACGACTAAAGCTACACGATGTTATTTGCAAATCCATGGAAAGCGGTGTCTTTTTCGTATTATTATATCAAATTCGAAATACATCCGCGTATCATTCGCCATCCCTGAACTGGCCTAAGTCGTTCGTATCAAATGGCGCATTCGAGTGGAAAGCGAATGGAATAGTTGTTGCAATGGCGGCAGGTCGAATGGACTATACGACAATACGACCTACAAATCACTGGCTCAAGATTGTAAAGCCAAAGTCTAATGGAGAACTTGCTGCGCCTAGGTATGTACAATTTATAAGATTTGAAAATAATTATTAAAGGGGTTTCAGTTACAAATGCATTAGCAAATGTTACATTATAAAGCTGCACAAAGGTAAGTTTCTCTTGAAACCTAGTCGTTAAAATAAATTAATATAATCCCCTCCGTTATTATTACAAAATGTGTACCTTGTTGACAAGAGAACAAAAAAAATGAATACAGGAAGGAAGGAAAAAAATACGATCAAAAGAATGAAGAAATAAAAACGTTAACATAAAAAAATTGGATTACTCAGTGGGGACAACACCATTTCATTATTCCCTTCTACAAATAATTTTTCTGCCATTCAAATAATTATTCAAATAATAATTCATTAAAATAATCGTGTTTATCGGATTAATAGCAGAGTGGGCAAAGAAAGCATTTGGTGTACCACTCAAGTGTCGTGGGTTCAATGATCTGCTAGCTAAGTCCTCCATCATTGCACAAGTGACATTATCCGCTTATAATGATAGAACTAGAAAGAATTGAAAATTGCCATCTTATTCTTAACTCGGGAATATTTGACTCTCCTTTCTTTAAATAAAAGACAGTTGTTTTTTTTGCATTATATATTCAGCCATTATAACCCTAAGCCTTTGCAATAGTTTCAATAGACCAATTAGTATTCAGTGCAAGTGGGGAGCGAAGTGCCTTTGCTAGAAATCTTTGATGCTAATGAGTTGAACGACCAAATAATCAGCAACTGATATTGTATAATAATATAATAAACTATCATAGACAATAATTATATGTACGTGTCGATAATGGCAGCACTCAGCACTGAACCCTTATCATCGTGTGGCTGCTCTGATAAAATTACTGTTTAAATAAAACAAATGTAAACGAGGAATGTCTTATTTTAGATGTTTATTTTATGTGATTATTTTAAGTAGGTACCTACTTAGTTGTCCTAAAATATTGAAACATCTAAATCAACTTAAGGCGCTTCGTACACAGGCCACGCAAGTATCCAATACCTAAGTTGTGTACTCAACTCGTAAGCAACTTGTCGCGCAGAGTCCGTCCACGACGCTACTGAAATCTCGAGACCTGCGTATTTTTATTTATTTATATTTATTTATATTTATCAACATAAAACATAATTATAATTGATTGTTCGATGTCTGTCTCACTGGAAAAATTCCTGTATCTAGACAGACGTTGGAGGTACATACATTATATAATAAGGTTAAATACAGTAATAAAAAATTCCTTTGGGTTAACAGAAGAATACGTTTTTTTTTTAAATGTATGTAAGTGCAATTCTTTAAAAGATAATAAGAATTAAAATAAGGAGAAAGAAAAGATGAAATAAATTAAATAAACAAGCAATAATAATATAATTTGGAAGTTTTATAAAAATAAAAGTCGGATTGCATATGCCTAGATACAAAAATAGCTTTTGTTAATTTGGAATTGATTTAAAATACACACATTGTGACAAAAAATCACAAAAAGTCTTGAGCGACTTGAGCGGTGAAGATCTCGACAAACTGGTAGCCGGAGACTGGCGTCGCCGACTAGTCGATGCAATGTAGGCGATGTATTCCTGTGTATGAACCTCCTAGCAGATGTACTGCGGTAGTCGCGAAGATACTCGAGTTGCCGAGTATCGGAAGGGTCTTAAGAATGATAACATTCAAATTCCTCGTACTTTAAAAAATACATTCTATTCACTGCACAGAAGAGGCCCCGAGGGAATTCCCGATGTTTTCAATTCAATTTTTAACACTTTACACATGTGAACTGGATTACCGTATCTAGTTATTTACCTGCCGGAGCGACGTTTTTAAATACTAACGGTACGTAATAAATTAATAAGTAATGGACAAAACCAGTTTAAGACTGCAACCTGCAACTATGCAGGAACGCTCGGACCAAATCGAGGGATGAACGAAATGTATCAACAATATGTTTAAAAAAAACATCGCAGGCTTATTTAATTATTGATTTCTAACTGGAAAAAGCAGTAAAAGTAAAATTCCGAGATGTTAAATCTTTTGAAAGTTCATCGCGACTTAGGTTGACACATTTCAAACTCTCATCATATTTGATGATCATTTCATCGCCGGTTAGTGCCATTTTGAAGTTTTAATATTCGAACGGTCCCCGTTAAACGCCGATACTCGGTCCGTTTTAGCGTTTAATCAAATTGAGATTAGCTGTAAAGCAAAACTGCCATGCTGTTATGCTTGAGAGGTGATCAAAATTTGTTCAAAAACAAAAATGAACCGAGAGAGACCGTTCAAATGTAAAGAAATCAAAATGGCGCTGATCGTCGATTTTTGATTTCCTCAAATATGACGAGAGTTTAAAACAATCCAACCCTACTATTTAGAAGTTAAAATACTATACATTTTCACGCACAGGTGGTATCTAAAGTTTTTTTTTTCAACAATATCAACAATAATGTTTTATTTCAACCGACGCAGGAAGTCTTAAAGCGGTATGTGATTTTTGGCATCCAGATTTTGTATGGAATTTGACAGCAGCGTGTAATGTTTTCATAAGGGAGTCGTGTCCGGCTATTTTGGTTTTTGGCTAGGTGGTTACTAAAAGTTTTTTACGTGTGTCATTCTATTAAATTTTACTTGTGTTCAAAGATAAATATTGTAGATAATAATTTGTAAGTAAATTAATATGCAATTTGATCACCCTCTTTTCTCCCGATCGGTAAAAATAAATTCATAATAAAAACAAAGCGTCTCGCATATTCAATGCATCAATGTGATTACCTTGATATTGACGTAAATTCTGTACGATTATGGCTAAAGGTTAAACGAAACGTGATGCGCGTTCACAGATGGCGCTAAATCAAATATTTTACAAAAAATACTTAATGCTTTTAAATATTGAGATGAATTATTTGTTGGTACACACGGAATATGAAATGGAATAAATTATTATTGTCAGTTTAAAGCTCAAGTTGTCCAAGAAACTTATAATAATATTGTATAAGTCCTCCATTACGACACAAGCAACATCTTCCGCTTACTGTGATGGTATTAGGAGATTTTAAAAAACTGTCAGGATATTCATAACCAGGGAATATTTGTCTTATAAAATTCTGTGCGGATATGGCTTAGGGTACATATCGACGTAGGTACATACTGTGCAATTATGACTTAATAATAATAATAATAATTGGATGATTTGTATAGCGCCGTTTTTGTGAAAAATCACCTCAAGGGCGCTTAAAGGTAGATATTGACGTAAATTCTGTGCGAATATGACTTAAGAGCCTATATTGACGTAAATTCTGTGCGAATATGACTTAAGAGCCTATATTGACATGAATTCTGTGCGAATATGACTTAATAGCCTATATTGACATAAATTCGGTGCGAATATGACTTAATAGCTTATATTGACATAAATTCGGTGCGAATATGACTAAGAGCCTATATTGACATGAATTCTGTGCGAATATGACTTAAAAGCCTATATTGACATAAATTCGGTGCGAATATGACTGAAGAGCCTATATTGACATAAATTCTGTGCGAATATGACTTAAGAACCAATATTGACATAAATTCGGTGCGAAAATGACTTAAGAGCCTATATTGACATAAATTCTGTGCGAATATGACTTAAGAACCAATATTGACATAAATTCGGTGCGAATATGACTTAAGAGCCTATAATGACATAAATTCGGTGCGAATATGACTTAAGAGACTATATTGAAATAAATTCGGTGCGAATATTGGTTATGGTAAAAACCAAATTTTGTGATTTCTACCGATTAATCTTAATTTGTGCAATTACATGTTTCATGTTTCTGATGTGGTTGAACTCACTTGGTATCTTGCAGTTTGGTGTCCGCCGTGACAAAGTAGACCAGCTGCACGGCGGGCGTGCTGATGATGAGGTTGTCCTCGTCCACCTTGGTGCCCCCGAAGAACACGGGGAACACGTGCGTCTGCCACGTCACGGGGTTAAACATCACGGGGAAGGTCAGCTTCAGGTCGCCACGCTCCACCTGGACATCAAACATTGTTATTAAATCATTCAGTTGGTTAATTTAACAAAAAATAAATTAAATAATTAAAATGTCTTAAGTGTTAAGTGCATCCTAAGTAGGCTTTTCCCACTGAACAGATAATCCATAGAAGTGAGTTGAAAAATAACTGATTTACGACCCAATTTACGTAAGACCTCTCGACTTTAGGTCCCGGACAGGCCAATGAATTTGAATGTGTGTTCAAGAAAGAAATGCCATAGGTATTTGAAATTAATTTTTATTATTTATTAACTAATAATTATTTTGATACATACATTTATATCAACATATGTACACAGGTTATGAACATATATATATATATATTTGAATATATGTATAAAAATTTATGTGTATTGTATATATAGTAAAAAATCCCACATAGGCAAGGCCAGTGCGTGGGTACTTGGTATTAGTTAGTAGCAGTAAACAAAAAAAAAATCTGGAATATTTTTATTTATTTTTATATTTGTTTATATGTATTTACTCGTTATACATAAATATATATCTTTATCTTTACAAGTTTACAAATTAAGCGAGTTTTTATTTAAAAATGATAGCAGAAATACCTGAAAAATTGAGCGTACTTCGGGCACACGGACACGCTCACAACACACTTCTATCGGTTTATCTCTTTAGTAGTTCTGAATGATTGGATTGGAGAGAAAACGGTTTAAACAAAAGTGAGCTTAGAAATTGTGTAGAGATTTATTTGAGGTTAGAATAATGTGTTGTGAAAATGATATAATACCTGCAATTACACAGAAGAGCAACAAATAGGTAAATGTTATATTGACTACGATATGCACCATGAATATAAAATAACAAAATAAAGAAGAGAAAGAGGAAAACGTGGTGGGCATATAAATGCATAGCGCATAGAACAAAATATGTATTTTCCCAAACGCTCAAAGAAGCTAGCGAAATAACAATAACAATAACAATAAACGTTTATTATCTTCTTTTTTTATAAAAAATAACAAATAATGATATCCTAACTGAGGATTTCATTTACAAAATATGATATTACGTTAAATTAAATTGATGTGCTTGATGAAAAATAAAATTGTAAGGAGAGGTGTTTAATTGCAGTTGAGTGGTTTCAGTGTTAGTCTGTATTTGGTGTTAATATGTTTTCTATTTCAGATCTCCCTATGTAACGTATCCAGTGTTTTGTTTGATTGTTAAAATTATTATTGTAGTTGTGATTTTTAAATGATAGTGGGATTTTGTTGTAAAGTTAGCTAGCGAGTTCAAGTAGAATATTATAATACTTGACTAACAGTCCCATCTATTAAACTGTTATTCGTAGTGCAATCAAACGCCAAATAAGCAATCAGTAAGGCGCCCAAGTCTGTGTCTTTTGTGTTAGATAACCCAAGTGAAATCGCCAATAAACAACAAATTTTAACCGTTTGGTACGGACTACCACATAATATCACATAATTTAAGTTTTCGTTTACGTTAAGATACAAATCCGTAACGCAAACGCAAGAGACGGCGCTGCGTATATGAAAACTGTCAAAATGTGTTGTTTATGACCGATTTAACTTGCGTGAGCTAACGTAAAAGATAAAGACTTGCCCCCCAGATCTAAATTCAACAAGTGAACCGAGTTATGTTGTTAAATAAAACAAACACTCTGTCGTAAACGACGAATTTATTGTATTTTTGATATTGATGTTCAATTTAATTCAAACTGTTTTTAATTTTTAGGTGCAATTTAATTTATTGATGTACGTTTTAATATGAACTTTTTTTGTATTGTTGTTCAATACATTAAAAAATATTTTGATATCGATGTTCGATATAATTCATACTCTGATGAGAAAACATTACAACTTTAAAAATATATATATAATGTTTTCTTATCATAGTAATCCTAATTCAACAATATTTATTGATTCACGACGTTACTTCAAAAATCATCATTATCAAAAATTGATAAAATTAAATTGAACATCAATATCACGAGTATAAATTAAATTGAACATCAATATCACGAGTATAAATTAAATTGAACATCAATATCATGAGTATAAATTAAATTGAACATCAATACAAAAATTGTTTAAATGTATTTAAACATCAATATAAAAACAGCGTAAACTAAATAAAATGTAAATATCCAAAACAGTATGAAGTTTCAATTACGCCACTGAGGGCACTTTTCTCCATTTTGAATATTACTGACATCTATGTGTGCGCTTCGTGTAAAACAGTAAAAGTTTCCAGATGGGACTAAGTAGAAAAACTCATAATTTTTTAAACAGAAAAATACTCTCATAAAAAAAATAAAAAAATTTGATATGCGGAAATACATAGTTTTTTCTTTATTAAAATAAAAACGCGTAAATATTGAAGGAGAATTGACGCCGCCATGTTCAATATTTATTGACGTTACAGTTCCATACATAGTTCCAAGAATAAAAATATCGTTATTATGTTTGTTATTTAATTTAAAAAATATATTTGCATTTCCGGAAATACAAAATAATTCACTTAATTTTAACTTTATTTAAAAAAAAATAAAACGTAAATATTGAAGGAGAATTGACGCCGCCATATTCAATATTTATCTGATCGACATCAGACATCAGACAAAAGTTCGATACATAGTGCCAACTGTAAAACAAATATTTCCATATCGTTATTATTTTTGTTATTTAAATTATCTTCAAAATTAAATGCATTATTTTATATTTCCGCATATGAAAAAAAAAAATTAAGAATTCCCATTAGGAAAAAAAAGCTTTAAATGGATTAAAAGTGACTGAAATAGTTGTTCCTCGTAGTAATTTTTCTGCACATTTACCAAAGTATAAATAAACGTATCAAACGTGTGTTGTTTTGTTTAATTCGTAGAACTTCATTTATTTGTTTTTATTATTTTTTATTTATTTAATGTAAATCAAATTTAACAATGTTATTATTAAGTTCTGTAAGTATTTTCTATAAGTAGTTCTGCGAGTATTCTGAAGTTAGAAAATGGCCTTGAACGCCGAAACAGCTGTCAAAATAATAAAAACAAAAAATACGTGTAGAACTTTATAATAACATTATTACATTACATTTACATTAACATTAAATTAAAAAAAATAAAAGTAAAAAAAAAACAAAAACATATAAATAAACTATAAAACCAATAGTATTGATGATATTTAAGTAATGTAATATTTTACTCTGACTTTTGATGTGCAATTAAAATGCACTAATGTTCTGTAAAAAATAATGTGACATAAAATGGAATAATCCAATGGGCGATATTTAACGTAGTATTAAGCTCAGTTTCTGTTTCTAAATTCGGTCGTTAGTGTCCAATTTATTTGTTTGCATATAAAAAATGACGTTTACTTCGATATCAGTGCATTACGTGAAAGCAAGTCAGTGTTCAATTTATTTGCTTGTTCATATCAATGGCTAATATGTCAATTGTGTTTCACGTCTAAGTCAGTGCATTATGTGTAAGGGAAGTTCGACAGCCTAAATAAGGTCATTCTCAGTTAATTAGTGCTACAAAAGGTTTCGAAGATTTTAATCAACCATATGAGAAGAAGGAGGAGCCAACACGGTATGGATGCATCTACAATCTGGTATATAATTTTTATTATTTTATATCAAAGTTTGTTCTTATTTAGGTAACCTTATTCTTACATTGAGGTAGGTACCTATTTCCTTTATGAAGAATTCAATAAAAAAATGTAAATTTACGACGGTAAATGATGGAATATTAAATGTATTTTGATAACGTTAAACTACCGCTATATTTACATTAATATGATTTACACATATCGTAATAATTATTTTCGTATCCCCCATAAAAATATAAACCGGCTCGCTTTTAGGTCATGTTGATAAATTATGTATTGAAACTAACATCTTCGTTTACGATTCTAATATATCATAATAATATGTAAATAAATACCCGGCCAACATACTCGTTAATTACGCACAGGGTTTAATAATTATTGGAAAAGCTATATTGTGTGCATAAATTACTACTGATTTATTATAAAACAATAAATACATATGACCTTAAAAAGATGCACTGAAAATAAATAAATACCAGACTGAATACTCTTAACTGCTAATTAATAATCTGAATTACTACATAATATACAAGATCCTCGGCCCGTTTCAGATTTTGATCAAATTAAGATAGGCCGTCATTTTATTATGCTTGCCAGCTGATCACTAACTAACTAACCATCACGCCGTTTCTCCGTAGTGGTAGGCAGGGAGGACGGACCCCCAAATAACTCGGTCTTGGCACAAACTACTTACTTCATTCACATTCATACATAGTATTCTGTTATTCTGACCGTTTACATTGCCCGACTCAAGTATTTGGTTCACTTGATCGTGTCATGTCTTCCTCACATTCGCGTCATATATTCTCCTTACACTCATTTCGTCAATAATCCGCACTACGTGCCCAAACTTTATAAGCGTCCCTTTCATTATCTTATTCATTACGCTGTCATCATCCTTGCATTCTTTGCGAATCTCAACATTTTTTCACACGGTCATACATGGTTTTACCACACATACGCCTCGGGGATCACACTCGTACAACATTCAGTCTACTTTCATCCTTCCTTTGATAGTTACATGCCTCATTACCATACATCACATTACAATTTGATAAAACTCTGAAACGGACCGAGTATCGGCGTTAAACGAGGACCGTTCATATGTCAAACATTAAAAATGGTAAAAATGGTGGATTTGATGGTACAACCTTAAGTTTTGTAGACTAAAAAAGTAGGTTTTATGTGTAAGTCAAATGGGCTACTTACGTCGTCGATAACTTTATCCAGATTGAGGATATCGTTAGTGAAGCAATTATCGAGCCACCTGGCGCAGGCCTCCTTGTACGTGAAGGTGTCCTCTTCCCAGGACACCGAGGCGTTCTGGACCATCTCGTCCAGGATCCGCAGCTCCTTCCACACGACCGAGCGCAGCATGTTGGGGTCACCATCCTTGGACACCACTATGAGTCTGCCGAAACGTCCTGGGAAAGAAAGTCATTGATTAAAATCGTCGATATCGTAACTTTGGGCGAAGCTATCAGTGAAAGCACTGTTTTGATTTATCTTTACTGCAAATCAGCTTACATTATGAAAATCAAAAAATATGCTTTAGATAAACTGAAGCGTTTCCTATAGTTTCGCTTGATTAGAATTAAAATAAATTTGTTAATTGCGTTATAAAAAATATAAGCGCAAACAACAAAACAAGCTGAGTACTACTTTATAGCTAAGATTATTTGTGACATTTTCCATGGATTTACTTTTTTTTTTCCTTATTTACAAAATTATTTACAAAATATATAAAATCCACTTTTTGCTTTCACATCAAATATTTCTAAACTCATCTGACCAAACACAGACTATAGACATATTTTTATTTAGCGTATTCCTTTTAACGCTCATCCTATTATTATATGATGCTGTTACCCAGCGGGATTTTCAGGGTTTCGAAAACTAGTCTTTCTTCCAATTTTGGTTTGCGGAAACCGTTTTTTTTTTTTGTGAACGATTTCCGAAAACCGATTTTGATGAATGAATAAAAAATTGAAAAAAAAATGGCGATTTGGAAATTGAATGCATTTTTAAAAAAATATAAATATCTCACCAAAGTCGCAACAGCCCGGAGTTTGCCAGGAATAATAAATGCTATTTTCAAATTGCATTTACGCAATTACAAAAATGTGTGATTTAATCTAATTCACGGCTTTACGAGTGTGTATTCGTAAGCTTGAAAACTGTTTTCATAATGTGCTGGAAGCATTTTTGTTGGGAATCCGTCGTTACCGAAATTGGATGACACCACTGCTAGTAAATTGCGAGAACATAGGAGAAGTATGTACCTATACATTTAAATCTCAAGTGGATGAAAAAGCACTCATGAAGTGGAAAATGTGGTCTCACATTCTAAAGCCTATATCCGTATCAAATTTCCGTTGTCATAAAACAATTAATTTTCATTGTCATAAATTGACATGTCCCTCTTGACTTTCATATATTTTTAAATTTAAATAAAAATCACTGATCATGCTAGCATACTTTAAATGCAGTTTTTATTCCTTCCGCTCTATTTTTTTTTTCAAATATCATTTCAAACAAAAGTACGAATAATAAGTTTAATAAACAAGTTATTGTGCGATTAAAATACGCACAACACGTGCCAATTCGTATACATAATTTGCTATCAATCAACGTACGCACTTATATACACATATTGCAAAATATGGATATCCTCAATTTTGCTCAACATCCCGTTATTTGAACGAAGCAAACATAAATTATTAACGATTTCCTGTTCATAATAAAGAAATTGTTATTGTAACCCAATGTTTAACCGTTTACCCAATGTTTAAGCAGTTCTACCCACCGTTCCGTAAATTCAGTTCAAACCGTAAAACACACTTCAAATTCAATTCATAAAATCAACGGATTAAGTTTTTAAATTTCGAACGGAACTTCAAATCGTAAAATCGACTTAAGTTTTTAACATTCGAATGGAACTTCAAATGTATAAGGATGAATTATTCGTAAGTATTTTTCGCAGGTTCTTATTTGGGTTACTGGGGTTACTCCTCACAACACAATTAAATCTGAATAACGATATGGTTAAGTACACATTAAAAAAAAGTTTTAGTCTTCGGATTACGGTATTTTCACCTTTCAGGAAGGTGAGACCCACACGACTCTGTGACAGGAGGTCACCGTTGAAGATATTGAAGGTCATGGCATGATTCTTGTATCGTGAATGTATGTCAAACTAAACATGCTGTTTTACAGTATTATAATAGATATTATGTTCTTAAAGCTACCATCGTCGTTATAATGATATCGTATTAATTTTTTACTGAACATAGTTTCTCTTCCACGCGTGACATACGATGCAGAAAAAAAGTATGGACTCTTTGATAGCAGGAAACAGAAGGTTCGTAGTGGCTTTTTGTGCGAACTTTTTTTATTACAGTTTATCATCTGGGAGACTGAAAGGCTATTTTTTAAATTGGGAATAAGTTGTCGAATTCCGAGGTGTTAAAAGGTGTACAGTGAAAGTTTATAACATCTGAGAGTGTAAAAGTAAAGACAAATAGAATGTAGAATATATAGAACTGAACAGATATTCCCAAGCACCTTTGAGACAGAGGATTCAGCAAACTCATTCGCTTGATTCTCATATCGATATATGAAACCGTTTGATTAGTTTTACCAGAAGTAACGAGAAATTAAGATTGAGGCACGCAGACACGCCCACAACACACTTCAATCGGTTTATCCCTAAGTGCACAATAATAAAGATATACTTAATGATAAATTCGCCCGAGTTTAAGACCCAAATTTACTAAACCAAGAGTATAACATATATTTTTGTTTTGTAATGCGACTTAAAAAAGGTGTGCAAATTATATGACGTCAGAACTCACCGTTTGAGAGATATTTCACTTTCTCATGCAATCAGGACTTGAAGTGAAATAACACAAAACTGCGCTATATAAATGCCATGCTATTATTATTATCAGATTTTCGCTTTGAATATTTTTGATTTAATAAAATAATATTCTAAAAAATAATTATAAAAAAAAGCTTATTGCGCTTTGAAAGAATAAATTTCTGTAAAGGTCACAAAATATTTGCACAGCCCTTTCGCTGAGCTGAACCAATCTCAGCTGGTTTTTCTGCTTTCTAGTGAGAAAGTCTCACAGAGACGCATCTCACATCATTTTACGACAACGAGCCGAAAACTTCTAACGAAATGATGTAGTGAATGTTATACAATGGCATCAGACAGCTGATACTGCTAATAGCCTTTAACCTCAAAACCACAATGGGGATTTTCTTCTAAGTCGACGAATGTTTTATCCACTAAGCCATCGCGGTAACCTTCAGATCCGCCGTATTTTTAAAATACCATACAACGTTATTTAAAATGAAAATAAAAAGTTTTTATGCTATTGTATGAAGCTATCACTTAGTGGGTTTCCATTATAATCAAATGAAACAATCAAACTTTGTTTAAACCACATTTATTTTTCACGCCTACCGGTTTTGGAACAACCGTTCCATCGTCAGGGCATCATAAGATTTTGTCAATAAATGTTAGCGAAACGTATTCATTAAAACGTTTTATATTTAGTACATTAAAAAATGGATTATCAGAAGGAATGTGAACATTACCTATCATTAAGTCCTGTCCCAAAATAGTAAACATTGAAAAGACGGGAATAAGAACTTTACTCAGCAATGGTTAGATCAAAGTTAAAAACGAAGAGTATAACACGAAGAACAGAAAAAAAACAAGGTAGAGTTCTTATCCGGACTAGTAATCCTCCTAACAATGAATATATGCGTATAATTAGCTTCAAAAAATATGTATATTTAATAGATTCCAACAAACAAGAATTAATAAGGCTATGGGCACTTCACTGGAAAATAACTCTAAAGTGCCACAATGAAGTATACTTACTAGGACCCCTTCTTTTTTTTTAAATTTAGATCAATGAGTTCTGTAAACTAACATTAAAGGTGGTAAAAGTTATTGCCCGGTCTAGTAATCCTCCCCACATTGAACCTTTTCGTATAATTAGTTTCAAAAAATTATATGTCTAATATATTCCAACAAACAAGAGTAAATGAGGCTATGGGCACTACAATAGAAAATTACTTAGGAGTGCCACAAGGAAGTACAATAGGGCCCCTTTTCTATTTTTTAATTTTATTTACATCGATGAATTCTGCAACTAGTTCACTTAGGTATATGTGGAAAAAGTTCTTACCCGGTCTAGTAATCCTCCCAACATTGAACCTATGCGTGTAATTAACCTTGAAGAATTCTTCCACGATGTTCCTCTCCGTCTTGCCGGCCCCGCTGACAGGTGAGAACAGGTATTCGGGGTCGATCTCGTACTTGATCTGCTGGTAGCCCGTGATGCACAGCATCGTCAGCAGGATGGGAATGATCATGAAGTAGCCAGGGTGCTTGCCCACGATCAGACCCAGCTTGTAGAAGGAGCGGTTCAGGGTGTTGTCCACCACAGTGATGCCGCACGTCATCTGGAATTAAAAAAAAAGTTTAATTAAAGTCAAATTGATACCTTTGATATACTATATCTACTAGTATTTCAATGGAAGGTGCTCAAGTATTCGATTCCTTCAACACCGGTGCGCGGCGTGCAACACCTGAGCTAGTAACCTCGGAAAATATTATTATAGTCACAGATTTCACACTCTTCATTTTGCCCCTTTTACTGTAAAATTATTAATTATTTGGTAGTTGGGAATGGCTCACACGCGTCGTGCAGTGTGTGGACGAATCTATTGACATTTTCCATGAAAATATGTCTTTTTTACGATTTTTCTACTCATTATAGCGCTCAACTGCTCGGCTGTGGAACGATTTGCCGAATTTTGTGTGTTTTGTCCCTTCTACAATTACATGTTCACTCCATACATCCTTAAAATACCCTACACACAGCATACCAGAGTAATACACATTTATAAATACAAACCCAATATATCATTAAAAAAATTATATTAAATGATTTTTTTTAAGGTGAATGCCGCACAAGAGTTCCAGCTGCTCCAAACTGTCCGGAGCCAGTGGGACTATGGCACCTCAATTAGGGTATGTTGTGAGGATGAAAGGAGTTGGTAAGGGTTGGAGTTGGGGAAGATGAAAGTTAGGAAGTACTTGGCTATTCATATCACCAAACACGGCTACAGCCATTTCAAGCAACGATTCGATTCTGAATGGTGGTCTTTCACAAGGGCAATACTGAGAATATCTACCACTCTGTTGGTTTTTAGTTAATAATTCCAAAAGTTGAAGCTCGTTTCAAACGATTTATTTATAGAGTATTCCAATAGCAATTATTTTTTTATCTCAGGAAATACAAGTAAAAATTCAAAATGAATAATTTTCTCTGATTTGTGTATCCAATATTATTTATTAAGATAACTGGTAGAAAGCGAGCAAAGACCTTCCGCTTTATCAATTGCTGACCTCTTATCATTCCAACTGACCCTTGGAGTTGCTTATCAAATCAACGCAAATATGTCAACATTAATTTGGTCCAAAAAGATTTTAATAAATTCACCTCTAGAATGAATTCATTTTAACTTCTACCTTACGTTACATAATTTTGTTAAATATCTTCCGGGTTTGAGAATATAATAGTGTCTTGAGCTCCGTTAAAATGTGTTACAACAATTTTATTGTATCCTCAGACACAATGAAATCGTATTCATATTAAACTCGAAGCAGTCGATGCAACCATTTTTTCATCGTCTGCGACCACTCAATATTAAGATGCAAGATTTCACCTGTTTGATACAATAGATTCCTCTGACCTAAATCACGAAAAAAAAGTTGCTTGAAGTAGCCACGAGTTAACTAGTTTAGTTAAAGTGTGAATAATGTAAATAACGAAAACATGGTGGTAGAGACTTTCAGCATCGCTCGTTTTTAATGTGAGTACCTCCCAAGAGTCCCAACTGCTCCCAACCGACTGGAGCCAGTGAAACTATGGCATCCCCAATTGGGGTATGTTGTGAGGCTGAAGGTAGTGAGGGGAAGAAGTTGGGCAAGAGGAAGGTGGGGATGTACCTGGCTATTCAGATATGGTCACCAAACACTGCTAAAGCCAAAACTTACATTCATTCATGTATGAAAGTTTTGGGCATATTGCCTGTTTATGTACTTAATAAATTAATAAAGCCATTGAAAGCGACGTTTCGATTAAAAAAGTTGAAATTTCACCAGGGCAATGCTGAAAGTATCTACCAATCTGAAACGTGCCGCAAATATACTATACGTAATTTTTAGCGAAGAATTTGTGAAATAACAAAATTGAATTACGCCGGAATTTGAACTAATAAGAAGATTTTTAAATTAATAAGAGCATTGATGATAAAAACGAAAACATGTTATGAGTTTCATTATAAGTATCTGCATAGATATAATATAAACAGATCGTGTGTAAGTGACTTCTCAGCAGTTTCATAATGTCTTCGGAAGGCGAAACAGCTGTCACGCATAATATTAATTAACTAGCAGAACTTTTTTTATAAACACTTTTTTAAATTGAACAATAATATGTTCAGTATTATTATTGTATTATGTAATTCTGTATTATTCTTTAGTTATTATATTTGCCCTGTTGGAAAAAAAACGTACAATAAATTCGTGGTTTGTAACGAAGTCGTTGTTTTATTTAATTTGAATAATAGTAGATATTATTCAAACTTTAAAAAAAAAACTTTAAATACCAATAAGTGTAAAATAGGTAGGTAGATTTTTAAAATTATGCATTAATTTGATATATCGATGGCATTAATAGATTTCATGCAAAAGTATATATACGTACTAAATCTCAGGTGGCTAATTATTTAAAAAAAATAATATAATTCATTAGAATTTTCACTTCAGACAGCTCTCCCTGTAAAATTGCTATTTTTGTAGATTCTTAGTTTTCGTAGAGAACGTCGAAATTTCATCACGAAAATCATACCAGTTCAAATATAATAATTAGTTTTAAATTAAGCTTCTTCCTATCATTCAATATTTAAATTTAAACAATATTATTTTATTAATTGATAAACTAAAGTTCTTAAACACTTAAGACAAGATTTTTGTGCATAGCACAAAGGGTAACAATTATTTTTATAAACAATAATTATTAGCCTGAAACACTCATCCAAATTGAAAAAACCTTCCTAGCAAAGATAAATGTCGCCGACAGGACTGTTATATTATTTTATTTTATTTTACCTGCCCTCCTGACAATTCGGTACAGTGATAAATCGGCGCACTTTTGAAAAGTGATCAAAAGTGTAAAAAAAAATAACAACTAGCCTAAAAACCTAATCTAAGCTAATCTAGTTAACCAAGTTTTTTTTCAGCTTTTAAAAGTGTGCCGATTTATCACTTTGCCGAATTGTCGGGTTATCATTTTATCTAAACCTGAACATTGAAATAATATAGGATTTTGCATCACTAAATCATCAAATCGCATTATGTAACCAAGTGATCATGATGGTGAAGATTTTTTCCGACAGAATCGTGTCAGTATGCAACACATTCTTCGCGTAATCACGAATTACTGTGAAAAACTACTTGACCGCATTGAACTCGTATCAAATTGTAGATATTACGAGTATATATATCTAGGAAAATGTATCATTTTAATCATCATCGGGTTTTATGTTACTTTCGTTTAGCACCGAATAGTTACCACGATTAATGAACTTATTAAATTTGAGTGACAGAAGAATTATTCTCGATCTTCTGTTCTTATTTAAAATCTTACATAATAAAATTAACAGCCTATTAATTCAGTTAATAAACATTCGTTTACCGGTCAGAAATACAAGATTATCATTACCGTTCTATTGCAACAATACTGCAAGGGTCGCACATTTTAACACTCCGTTGAATAAAATTCAAAACTTTAGTAATACATCATATGCGCATATCACAGATGTATGAAATGTATCGCTGTTACCATACAAACATGTTCTCACGAACTCATTTATCTACCCTGATATAAGTACTCACTGTGGATGTTCTTCTGTAAATTTATTGCTTACTACGACGTATAAAATATATATCTGTACATATTGTAATGACGTATTGAGTAATTGAATATATGTATGATGTATAGAAATATTATTAACCATTTACTTTGAAATATTGTTTATTACCTTAATTTTAATTTAATAATATTTTTTTCTTTAATTTATTTTTATAACTTTTATAACTCTGTCTTACCGGGACAACCGATCTACCAACTGAGCTATCCTGGGTTCGATTCCCAGATGCGACTGATATATTTTTTTTTATTTTCTGTGGTTTTTTTCGATTTCGTGTTTCATTTAGGATTGGTTAATATTATCTTCTTCAATGATTAAATATTTTTCTATAATTTTCTAAAATTACTTTGTAATCACCAAAATAAAGATTACGTGATTACAAAGCAATTTTTAATTCATTTATAAATATTTTTCTATATTTTTTCTTACATCGGTCCTAATTTTTATATACCTTCAATTTACGTTTATTCTGGCTTTGTTATTTACAGATGTTTTTGATTTTTTTTTGTTATACACGCTTATCAGAGCTCTTTATTGCTTAAATATTTTTCACATTATAGTCCTTATCTCATACTTCATGTTATATCATACTATCCAACTGTCGAAAGCGTTAATGCTTTAAAAAAACGTATATATCAGATTTAATTTGGATGAATACTAAACCTACGTAAATTTAAAAAAAAGTAATCAATCTTTTCCTATTTAAAAACATTATCCTTGGAGTATTGCATAATAATATTATCATTATTTTGAATTAATAAATAAATCCTCTCCCTCTCAAACCGAATTTTGGTAGTGCAAATAAATATTTCGAATGTTACCACATTGTCCTAATATTATCTGTAATTTATGTGGCTTGATAAAGACTTTGGAGAAAGCAGTTTTTTTTCAGTTAATGATTCTACTAAGAGAACTTTTGGTGGATTATAAAGTGATCGTTATTTTTTTATATCAACTTTATGCCAATATGCATCCGATATTACGAGTAGTAGATTCAAATTGAAGAGTACAGTGGAGAAACTTGCACAGTCATTAAAATGCCGAAACTGAGATGAGTAAACTATGTTGTACGAAGTACTTAAACTACCTCCTCGCATAGGTTAGTCACTAAAAACGAACTATTTATTTTGGGATTGAAATATCTGACCACAGGTAATTTTCAAATCAATGACCACAGAAATCTCCTGATTTGAAGAAAAAAAATGGAGATTTAACGTGTCAGCGTTTGATTAATTTAACGGCTCAATCGGTGGCTGATCAAACAACCAAACATAAATTTTGATAAATCATTGTCTTGCCGAGAATCAACGGTTAAAGGGGACCGTTCAAATGTCACACAATTCAACATGGCGCTAATCGATTTCGGACCATGTCAAATGTAACTGTTGGTTAAACAACATAGGCCCTAAAACCTATTTTTCAAATTATTTTTTTATAAAAGTTTTTTCGGCAATTAAATAGTTAAAAAAACATTTGGAGCCGGGTCTATGATTCAACGCATTTTAAAAGACCATAAAAATATTATAGTAATCTCAGAGCGATCGATTTTTTTCAAATTCGATCTTAAAAATTACGTCTTTGAACTCGATTTACTCGAAAACGAAAACTCAAATCAAAAAAACTTATACCACAAAATCAACTTCCCACTCACTTTAAATATGATGTAGATTTACCAGCTTTTCGCTTATATCTCGTGTTTCCGGACACAATACATAGGTAATAGTAATATCGTCAAATATAAGAAACCTGTTACTTCTTCATATGCTGCTTCTTCATATCTGTCCATAAACTTATGTGTTCATACATATGTTATAAAAGAAATAAACTTTAAAAATATTGTGACATTGTTCCTTTTACTTCTGTACCCTTCAAAGACTATTTAATCAGTTGTTTAAATATAACATCATATTTACGTTTGTAAGCAAATAAAATAAAATGCACATAAAGCAAAAATTCGACTTTATTCGGTTACTGAATAATTATTATTTCTGCATAAAACTTTCTTATTTCATTTCCGATTAGCGTGAAAATTTGCCAATCGAGAAATCAATCTTTAATATTATTGACATAATATGCAAATAACACTTAATATGTAACCTCAATTAACTATAATGATAATATTAATTGAATATTATAAAGTTGGCAGGTTGACGCCAGGCGGCGGGAGGTTGTACGGTGCAGTAGATAGAAGGGAGATCTCGTCAAAACCGGCTTGCAGATTTTTTAATGGACATACTCGGCGCAAAAGGAAAACTTGATTTTATTTCCAGGTCAATCGCTAGCTACTTTACTAACTGGCTGGGCAATATGTTGCTACTTGGTACGCTGTATAAACTATAAACAAGAATGGTTATATAATGGAGAGCGCGACTACTCATCTGACAATTTGGTCAACCCTTTCCATTTTTCATAAGGTGTATCTTTGGTTGAGGTATTTCAAAGTTCATCAAATCGACGACCACCGCAGTTAACTTAACGATGCTTCTGCAGCTGGATGAGATGATTGTTTTTACGTTTCGTAATATTTAAACTTAACATACAATGAGAGCACATGAATTGGTCATCGTTAATGCATATTTTAAATATTCCATCTTTAGAAAACAGACAAAAAATAAACGACCTAACCTTTTCATTAAACTCTACATTCGATTGTTCTGAACTCCTACATTTAATTAGTCTACACATATCTAAACAACAACTAGACAAACATTAACATTTTACACTTGTATACATCCCATTCCAACTACAGTTTGCATTCCCCAAAACAATGTTTACACAATCTTGAAAACGAATATTTAAATGATATATTCAAATACATCCGACAATAATTTGTACCTGCCAAACTTCAAGAAAGTATGAACGAGCTATTTCTACCGCGTTTATAAATTGTTGTTGTATTTTATTTTATTTTATTAATATTGTCTCAACGATAACTACGTGAATATTGACTGAATACCTGATTTTATTATTTATATTTTTCTTTCCTGTAATAAAAAAAAATATTTTATCGAAAAGCCCTCTGGTCTTTATTAAAATAAATAAATATCATCCAGGACTTACTAGGGTATTGCTGGAACATTTTTATCCTCGAGGCCCCACGTTGGGTTCCAGATAGCGCCATTTTCAATTCTTGAACTGTGATCAGCTGTCAAGCTACCGTTATGCTTGACAGCTGATCACAATTTGATAAATATCTGAAAAAGACCTAGAATCGGCGATTAACGGCCAACGGGGAGATTTTGAACACACATAACTCAAAATGGTGCTTGATCGTCGATTATGAAATGTGATGGAGTTTGAAACACCCCGACCTTATTAACTTTAACATAATAATAATATTTTTCAGCAGAATTGTTAAATTTAAATGCCAATAGAAATCATTTTCTATGGAATATCACGAATTGAAAAAGGCATGGCACACCCCTGCTGTATTAGATCTAAAATACGAACACAGCCCATTCGAAGTACTTATCTGCCTAAATCAATAAATTTTTAAAGGCATCCACTCTCCTTCTTAATTCCACAAATACCAACACTTGGGTTGTCAGTTTACTGCGAGAATTGTGATTGGATTACGTATTTTATTATTACCTATTGGTATTCTAGTTTTATAGCCCTTTTCTAGGTTCATGTCACATTTAAGAACTAATAACCTTTTGAGGCTGTAATGTCTATTTTTTAACGGTTAATTTAGGAATAAATTACACTGTAATGATTTATTTAAAACTAATATTATATTTTATTTCACTTTCCATTATCCATCTTGACTGGTAGATACTTTCAATATCGCTCTGGTGAAAGACCACCATTCAGAATCGAAACGCTGCTTAAAATGGTTTTAACCGTGTTAAGTAACCAAATCTTTATAGCCAGATACTTCCAAATCTTCTTCTTCTCATCTCCTTTCTCCCTGTGGCTTCACAATATACCCAAGATTATGCTATAGTCCAACCGGCTCGGGACGGTTGGAACTATTGTGCAGTATTCACAAATTTAAAAAACCTCACCTCTGAAGATGGATCCAACTAGTTGAAACAGTCATGGTCTAACAATTAACGTTTAAACTTATTTGAATTAAATCAGCTACCGGTAGGTACCTACTTATAATAATTAAGATTGTGAAGTTTGAACTTTTGCGTTACCTAAGCCCTTTGACCATATGCGACATTTAAAATTAGGTCGAAATCGTTAACTTTAATTCTGTTTCGAAATTAACCAATATTAAATTTTGGTTAAATACAAACAGACTAGACATGAATAGATTTATTCGCAGTAGTGAATCGATTCAGTCTGATTCACCCAGTCTTGTGAATTTGTTCATTTAACTCATTCCTTTGATAGAAAATTCTAATGATAACAAAATAAAATAAGTAATATCGGGGTTTATTTTTGCATTGCAAATTGTGCTATCGTTGGAAATAACATATTTAAAAATAAAGTAAACACACAAATAACAATCTTACTCAACTAGATAATAAATAATACGACAAATGTACAAACATCTCAATGCATTAAATAATGGTATTGTTTTTAAAGACAATATCACGAGCCGAACAAAGGTGCACCCTACCGACTACTGATTACTTCTGAAATTCTCACCTGACTAGTGAAACCGACGGCTTGGCCGCGCTGGAACTAACGCGAACGGAATCGCCGCGGGCATTGAGGAATGCATTAGGAACTTCTGACTAGTGTCTCGCAGTGACTTGACTAACTTGCGTTCTACGGATAGAGTAGATATTAACGGACAAGAGACGTATTGACTATGATGTCACAAGTGAATACGGAATACATTTCTTAATTCCTTGAATTAAGGAATACGAACTGCGAAATCGAATACGCGCTACTCGTAATTACTGACTGGCTGACTAGAGGCGGTTTGCCGCTACAGACGATGACGTGAGAGTTTTTATGGATTGCCGGGCGAGATTTTATAGGTTAGGCTGCTCTCTGACGGTCCGGCGAGGAATGAACATTTCACTCGCTACTGGAGACACTGCTCAGAAAAGTCCCATAATGGACTGCGTTGCAAACTGTTACCTTACTTTAGCAAACTTGACTTTTCTGTGCAGTGTCTGCAGTAACGAGTGAAATGTTCATTCCTGTCCGGGCCGTCAGAGAGCAGCCTTAGATGGAGTCCTGCACACTGCACAATACCTCCGGCGACTTTGCTATGACGCCCATAGCATCCGCGTCGTATGGTGACGCGCGTTAAAAAAATAGTAGAAGTGTATCAAGAGATTGAATTTGTTAATTTAATTTCGCCCATGTCTACAACAGTCGTAATATAACCTGCCCTCTTCAGTAATAAATTGTAAAAGAACTCTGTGTCACCATATTTAATAAATAATAAGAAACATCTTTATATTATTACCTAGTTATTACACTTGCCCTGACGAAGCTAAGCGACACCGGTTGGCGTAAAAATACAATAAATTCCTGGTTTATAAAACAGTGTTTGTTTTATTTAATATGATGTCAAAGTACAAAGTATACTTCTTATACGTATAGACGTACACTTTGTATCCCGATGAACGAACCATTGGTTCCGAAACATGTTGACATATATTATTAAAAACGGTGTTAAAAATGTGTGTTTTTTTTATTTAATTTATTAATCTGCCCTTCTTCATAATTTTATTTAAGTAATAAAAATGAATTATTACATATTTGACCTAGTTTCTGTTCTATTAATATTATATGTGTGTTAAATATAGACAACGTAATAATATCTCGATATAATGTGTAAGTTAATTGACGTCAACATAAATATGATATGTTATTTACATAAATATTTTTAAAAAAGTAAACAAAGTACTTAGTCAATCTAAAAAATAATTTATTCATTGTTATCTATTAACAACTAACAATCTATCTATGTATCCACCTATGTATCGAGTTATCAGTGAAGAAATCAATATATAATGCCACACAGAGTAATAAATATACATTTTGTTTTGAAGACTTTTATCCACTATATACACTAGCTAAAACAAAAATTAATTAACAATAGGATATTTGTAATAAATGGGTAAAAAACGGAATATACCCATGTAATGAATGTGACGCATTGTATGTAGGTATGAATATTTAAAAAAAATATATAATCAGGGAACTTGAATTCTGTTTACGAAATAATAAGATCATTTATTAGAGACTTCAGATTATCTTCAATAAAGAAAAAAACTAAGTTTAATCATTCAAATAGTAATACATATTTTAAATTGTGCGCTTTAGGAATTCATATAGCATTTATGTCAGGAGTCAGTACCATTGCTCTTTCTAATATTGTACATTTATGACTGAGGTTCACTACAGTAATAGCCTCTGTGCAGTAAATTATTTAATTACATTATTATGTAACAACCGTTAAGTTATATCACACCTTATCGCATATCTAATAAAACGCTTGGTTTCTAATCTAAGTGCTTTAATTTCTAATTCAGAATTTGCATAAAATATGCATTTTCGTATAACGGATTCTTTTTATACAAAAAATGTATTGATCATTTATTAGCGAATCTAAGAAAAAGGTTGATAAAAATGGCCTAACGCATTTTAAAGAAGTGTGGAAAACATTTTGGTCTGTCCTTTTTCCAAACTACCGCTCAACAGATTATCCCAGGAAGTGTGATCTATACTTATTTGAAGGAACACTGATTTATTTCGACTCCTGAGCCTCAGACACGTCAAAAAAATCGATTAACCGATCGCGAAAGTTTTTGAAAATATTTAATAAATTTAATTTCACCCTAATTAAAAAAACATGAGCTTCGGTCACTCGGACATGCCCACAACAACCTTCTACGGGTTTAAATCTTCAGTGCTTAAAACGATAATAATTAATGCATGACGCATATGATACATATCATAATGAAATTGGTTAAAATTCTGTCATACCTTATTTATAATCTCGATGTAAATATTATGCGAAGCGTAACGTCGGAATAGTGAAAAACTTGACTCATTACCACGGCGAAAATATGGTTAAAACGGTCTTAAACCGGTCAGACTTAACTATATAGGCTACAGCGTATCCTACGATCATTTGGACTTGTTTCTCGCCATGGCGAGAACTCCACCCTGGAGAAGCTCATGGTCACTAGCAAAGTGGAGGGTAGGAGCAGCGGAGGAAAGTCAACGTCGGTGTCCCCAGCTCTCCACGCAGTGCAAGATCTTGAGGAGTGGAGGAGCTTTGTACACCAGGGGGATTGGAGTGGGGGTTACGATCCTCAGCAATGAGGAAGCGACTCGTGAACAAGAAGACGGCTTATATTTAAAAAGTCGCAGCCAAAAATACGTGGAAATTAATTAAATGAAGATGATATTGACAGTTATTTGAAATCGAGGTATGATACCGATCGAGTCCAAGCTGCTACCGTTACCTGTTCTTTTCTGTTCCTTTTCGGTTTCGTGTTTCATTCTAAAGTTGTTAATGTTATCTTCATTGGTTAAAAAAATATATAAAATCTGTGATAGAATTTGTTGGTTTGTTTTTAATTGTAAACATTGTCACCCGAGATCAAAATGTCATCTACATTTTTGACTCTAATAAACTCAGGAGTCACTGGTTAAAGTCTGTTGGCTACGTGGTGATTACACCCTGTATAATGTTTATTTTTTTACTTAAGATTGTGAAATTATCAGAAGGAACAGAACATCTTAAAGCACAATTCGTGTGATTTATGAACCTTATCGGCTGAGGGCACTTACGCTACGCAACAAGCGGCTCTTCTTGTTATCTTCATTGTTAATGGAGTTAGTTTTTAATGTATTTTAAAGTATTGCAGAGTTCAAAACTCACTTAGATTGGGATGTTTAAAACTCCGTCATATTTGATGGCCATCATATCAAGGTTCAGCGCTATCTTGATTTGATTTAAATCTCGGCCATTTAAGCCTTTTGACCAAATTATTATCGATTGTTATGCTTATTAAAATTTCATTGAAAGCTGCAATAGGTCGATAATCGGCGTTCTACGGGGACAATTCTAATTGTCATAAATTCAAAATGACGCTAAATGCCGGGTTGATGGTCATCAATATTGTAATGAAATTTGAAATATCCTAGAGTTGTAGATACTCTCAGAATCGCCCCGGTGAAAGACCACCATTCAGAATCGAAACGATGTTTGGAATATGGCTTTAGCAGTGTTTGGTGACCATATCTAAAGAACCAGATGCTTTACACCCTTCTTTTCCCTGTCTCCTTGTGATGCCGCTGTCTCCGAGTGGTTTGGACTTGTGCTATAATCAAGTTAAAAAACTTACATATTTACTTACAACTTTCCAATTGTGATTAAATTAATTAATAATACTAGTGGCAGGTCAAAACGTCTGCTTGTAGCTTACTCGTCTAAAGTTCGATAATTTCTGCGATACAATCTGTGCGCTTATTAGTGGCTAGGTAACGATATGAATAATTATAATTATTGTTGAAGGTGATCGGGTGCGTGTACGTGCAAAAAGTACCTGCTGCATAGATACTGACAACTAGGTCAAACAACCCATGACAGTGGTCCGCTCAAATGTTCAATAAACACTTGCCATGAAAATTTCTACAAATCGATAGCATAAGTTACTTAAATACACTTAACAGAACATCCCGCTACCCGGGAGCAAGAGTATTAGGTTATAGAATTAATAATACGGTATACTTCAAGGATATTCTGAGAGTCATGGGCGCCAGTCAAATGATCGTCTACCGATTAGAAGAATGTGAGGTATAAAGCACCAGGACGAGAATTATGAAATACGTATAACGATTTGAAAGAACATTGGTTTACGCATTAGCGGTTTTCTCTAATAAGCGGTTGTGCGGCGAACTCGCAAAGAAAAATCACAGCAAACAAGACTCAATTGAATTACCATATACTATTCCTACAGTTTGAACAGCGTGCCAACGCTCCATAATTAAAAAAAAATCAGCGCGATGGAGCTAAAAACCTATGGGAAATCTCTATATATACAAATGAATGTTTGTCTGTCTGTCTGTCCTCGATTTTCTCTAAAATTACTCTACCCGTTTCGCTGAAATAACACACTGCCAGGAAGGTTTAAGGAGTAGTTTTAATGAAATCCAATATCTTAAACTGTTGCTATAACGTTTTAAAATTAGTACGAAAAACATTGAACCCGCCATATCGTATTGAGGTAAGCCCATACATATACCACTCTGGTTAGCCACAGATTACATATTCAAAAGAAGAACATTTGTTTGGGTAGAATATTTTCAAAGTGGAAAACACAAGTAGGTGCCTCTACTTAATAACTTTAAAAAATATATATATTTTGAAAAAATAAATAAAAATTTCAAATTACTATTTTTTTACAATAAAAAAGCACATAAATTTGTTGTAGACCACTTTTATTTTATTAAAACTCTACCGGTTTCGGAAGCACCCTTCCTTCATCAGGAGAATATTAAAACTAACTTATGATATAGAATATTGACAAGACATTTAAATTTTAGGTGTTGGAGTGGGGGTAAGCAAATGGGTAGGGGTAATTGTAGGATTTCCGGGAAGAACAGAGCGATTTATTGGAAAAATATTAAGAATGGGACTAAAAGATAAGTTAATTTGGCAGCCTAATTTCAGCGATCAAGACCAAAAGTGTGATCTCAAATTCTGAGACATTCTGTGACTCTAATATTTATATTTCTAGTTATGTAGAATATGGACAATCATTACAACATAGTCCCGTTCTCTAGCCTAAATTGTTATCAGTATAGAACGCGGGTTTAATGTGGGAAGGAAATTTTTTTGTGCTAAGCGAGGAAAAGTTGGATATATATAAGATTCTTCGCCATTGAACGGGATTTATTATTTTATTATTATTATTTTTTTTTTTCAACAAATTTCAACAAATACATTTTTATTTAATACACCTGTCATTTTTTACTTTTGAAACAATTTATTCGAGATGGAATTCGATTTTAATATAACTTTTTGTTGTTGTTTTTAATATAAAAAAGTCATACTCAAAGTTTTTGCATTAAAGATAAATACACATTTTTTTAATGTTACCTTTTTTAGTTATTTTTCCTTGTGACTGTCTTAAATGAAAATATGTGTATTTAATATCTAATATCTAGTTACTCCATAATATATTATATTATATGACCCCTTGGAATAACAAGGTTCCATCTGACTCGGCAATGTTACGCGATAATGAGTCTTAAAGTTACCTTCTATAGAGCACATTATCGCATGACAATGCAGTGTCAGATTAAACCTTGTTATTCCAAGGGGTCGATATGAAGAAGAAAATCTGTTCATGGGAAGCCGATATTCTTTCCCTTTTTATCGTTTTAATAATGAAATTCTAATGATTTAGACCACGAACCGTCACTGGATTTACGTAAAACCTTTCGACTCCTGGACTTTTGGAGGTTAACCGAACAAGTTGTTTATCTGCTCAATATTGGAATTCTCCTTGAGCAGATAATCAATTTAATTGACTTATATGAGGCGCATCAAAAGGTTTTATGTAAATTAGCGACATCTTTTTTTTTTCTTAAAGCGGTATTTATAATTCTCCCTGCTAAGGATTTGCTTACGATTTTAAATTATTTAAAGACTCAACAGAATAAGGGGCTGTAACTAGAAATATAATGGCTTTAAAAATATGTATTCATATAGATCGGCAAACGCCGATTCTGAATATATAACTTTTATTATATATAATTATACGTAGAATTTATAAATCGTTATTTAAAAGTGAATAAAAAATCATCTCATCAAAACACCTTGTTACGTTGGTTCCATTGCATTTGGAAAATCTGACCGTCACGTGCGCATTCTGTTTTTGGATTAGTACGAAAAAATATATTTTTCACTTTTGTTTTGTATTTTTAATATATATATATTTTTTTTAGTTTTGGCGAAAGTTTAACTTAATTTGGGTGATTTTAAGGTCTATAATTGTTGTTAAATATTAAAAAAACTATTATTAGTGAAATAAATTAGATAATTCATGAGGAAACCAATTATCCATACGAATATTATTATAATATTAATGCTCAATATTATTATTATTATTTGAGTTAAAGTTTCTAAAAACTTTTATTACTTATGTTTAGTTATGGTTTACTATGAATAGAATATAAAATTATGTACTGTAAAGCTCATCCTTGTTTTGACATTTGACATTCTAACCTCAAAATTGATCAAAACCGACCGACCATAGATTTGGAGCGTTTTGGGGGACTTATTTTAACTATTAACTCTAGAAGAAAAAAAAATACTGTTTATTTAAGTTGGAACGTCACTATTAATAATAAAAAAATAGGACTAGAGTTCCTTATTCAGAACAAAGCTCAACACTCATCTCTTCGGAAAATCATATCTATGAATGGTACAGTTGCATACACAATTTACATAACTAAGCTAGCCGATTAGTACATACCTAAAGTAATTTATAGATCTAAATATTGTAATCTAAATTAATATTATTATTTATAAATGTAAATAAATTGTTTTTCAACCCTAAATTTAAAAAAAAAATAGTTAATATTTGAAATAAATACCAACTCCTCTTTAGCCACTAACCTTCTAATAAATATAGCATCAATAACAAACAAGAATTAAAGAGTAACTGCAATATCATACAATGTGCAGTGTTTTCTAATATTGTGGCCTCCGCGTTCAAAATCATATGTTCCAAATCTAAAACGTTACAAAATAACATGTTAATCTGGAGTGACCTGGCAGGTAATTATATTTCTGTATCTGTTTGTACATAATAATGATAAACCTTAGCAAGTAATATTTGTACAGCGCCTTTGAGGTGATTTTTCACAAAAACTTCGCTATACAAATCATCCAATTATTATTATTACTAGGCAATAATGATGCCGAGGTTATTTTCGAACAAATGTGACAACCCTACATTAAGTCATCACAGAGCAACCGCTGTGCTCGTTTGATTACAAAGTTCAAAAGATTATGACACTCTTTGTCTCATAGGAACAATTTGTGGGTAGAAATCTACCAACTTGTTAGCAGAGTGTACACAATAGATAATACAGCTGTTGCTCTACCCATTGGGTTGTTGACTTGCGTGATCTTCAACGCAAACAAATCATTATGGTGTCCCTAATTTTCTAAATAGATTATTTCTATTGTTAAGAAAAATACACAATGCACCGCATCGTTTCTTGTAAGGAAATGCACTCAGATTTATAATGTAATCTATAAAGCTTTGCTCAACTAATAATGAAATTTTAAGCCGTTAAAATAAGAATCTAAAGCAAAGCGTTCCATTATTTTTTTCTATGTCTTCAATAAAACCAAATCACATGATTTAATCCATAAATGCTAAAAAGCTCTGCCTTCCTTAGTAAAAATAACGAACCATTAAGAGAAATTATAAAACCGGTCATTGGCTGAGTTGAATGAGTGTCTTTATTTTTTTTTAAAGAAAGATTTAAAATATTAACTTTTTAAGAAATACGGTAAAAATTCAAACGCTCTTTTATTCAGTTAGGCTTAAAAATCAGCAGAAGATAAACTGGCTATTTTCAAATATTAAATACTCAATTATCTATACTTTCATTTGAAAATCTGCATACAGCCTATGGTCATTGAGTAATTTTTAATAGTACCTTACTTAAAAAAAAGCTATAAATTCTTTATATATTGTAGCTATAAAATATAAAATGTTATATAGAGATGGGAATATCAACCAAAAGAATATATTATTACTGATCCGCATAAATCCTCTTAAATTCCCAAGAATATGAAATATTTTAGCTATTTATTGAAATTATTTAGTGATAGAAATTCTGATGAACGTATTTTAAAAATAATGTTTGTTGGTAGTTTTTCAGTTAACCGTTAGCGGAAATATAAAGGATCTTTTAATTATGTATCCAGTGATTGAGCTTTCAGAGTATCCAGTCCCAAAGCTTAGAAAAACTAAACTAAGGCGCATTAGAAGGTTAACAGGATATTAAAACTAAAATTAACTAACTAACTAACTAACTAACCATCACGCCGTTTCCCCGCAGGGGTAGGCAGAGAGGATGGACCTCCAAACAACTCGATCTCGGCATACACTTCTTGCTTCATTCACATTCATACAACGTCTCATACATTCTCTTCTGTTATTCCGACTTCTGACATGGCCCAACTCGAGTATTCGATTCACTTGTTCGTGCCATGTCTTCCTCGGGCGTCCCCGGCTTCTTCTTACATTCACATTCGTGACATATATTCTCCTTACACTCCTCTCTTCGTTCATTCGCTCTACATGCCCAAACCATCTAAGCGTCCCTTTCTTAATCTTGCTCACTACGCTTACATCAGCCTTGCATTCCTTAACGAATCTCAACATTTTTCACACGATCATACATGGTTTTACCACACATTCGTCTCAGAGATCTCATTTCTACAGCATTCAGTCTACTTTCATCCTTCCTCTGCCAGTTCCATGCCTCACCATCATACATCAGGATTGGTATCAGCATTCCATTGTGGACTGCTAGCTTTGCTTCTTTGGACAAGTAAAACTAAAATAATTTAAAATAAAACCTTAAACCCATTTGTCAAATCGAGTTAAACTTCAGAAAACGAATTAAGTTAAACTAAAAAACTTTGAAAAGTGCTAAATAAATTATTAAATATTATTACATATGTTCTATAAAAAGAATATGTGCTATTTATTTAATTGCATCACTTACTACCTATTCACGTTTTATCCAACTAACAAGTGTTTGAGTCTGACTTGGCAAAATTTAACAACAAAAAAACTCATTTAACAATATGCAGTTGAGAAATTAGAATGTCTTTCTGCATCGTATTCTTCTATTTTTCTCGATAAATTGAATGCAGGAACCTGTTTATTTTATTAAAAACATACAACAATCTGAACACAATAAGTAAATGTATTAAAGTACAGTTTAAAAGATAATTTACGTAATGCAATGCTGAGGCAAAAAATATTTTGTGGTATTTATTTTGGATTTTTTAACCGTTGTTTTCTTTGCATATTTTTTTATTCATTTTTAAAGATTTTGACTAGCGGACTTTGAGGTACAGAAGAACTGCTTTAAAACAAATGACTAAAGAAGAATATGTTTTTAAATTAATTACCGGCGTCATTTTTGCAAATTGCAAATTGAAAGCTTCCGCACAGTTTAAGTAGTTAACCTTCCCTACTAAAGATAATTATTTTAATCGGCTAGTTCTTTTATGAAATTGATATTGCACAAGAGGCCTAACTGATGCCAGTCAGTGAAATGACGGAATCTATATTTAGAGAATATTGTGAAGCAGAACGTAGTATTGGATGGGGAGGAGACGTAAAGTTGGAAGGTTGGTGATTACCTGGTTTTTAAAAGTGATTATCATTTCAAGGAAAGTTTAGATATTGAATCATCTCCAACGATACTAAGGATATTTTCAGCATTGGAACGTGGTGCAAAAATACAATAAGCATGTGTTATTTGCCCACGTCAGGTTTCAAAAGAGCAACCTCTGGGTTCAGAGCCAAGGAGATTACCGCACTTCTACTGTCTTAATAAGAGAGGTAGGATCTAACTAAACATAAAACAAGGGATTAACTAAAGGAAGACAGAACTTAGCGATACTCTAATGTCTGCAATAATGATAATCTTGAGGTAAATGATAACAAGAGTTCACAATGGCTCAGGCAGCGTCATGCATCGTTATCCTTGGAGAATGCTGTTTTATTGCTTGGTGTTCATTTTAGAAACGAAACGATCGCTGTAAATATTTACCGTAGGATAAAACGCGTATTTAATTATGGTAGCGTAACTGAGTTTACCCGCAGAATGGGTGCGGTTACTTAAACTGTGAAATAAAAATTCAAGGCAAGAAGGTGTTGAAATTTTATAGAAAAAATGCGAATGTGTTCGAATGTTTGAAAAAAATAATCAGCAATAAGTGTGGCGAGGTTGTGATCGAGGAGGCATTAATTACAATTCAATATCAAATTTGAAAGTCAAAATTTAACGGCCGAGACTCGGGGAAAGCAACAACAAGCTCACAACGGCTACAGCCGATTCCACGTGGTTATTGCAGCTTTGTATAATACACTATTATTATACTTCCCACGTTATATACTTTCACATAATATACGATTGGCCTGCATTGTATTGTCACGTGTTTGAAGTTTAATCTACCGTGTAATTTTTAAGTAGTTCTAATTTTTAGTAGTACTGAAATATGTCGTGGCTGAAATATTAACTAAATGTTTCCCCCTCCCCATGCTAGGAATGTTCCCATATTTTGGTGGATGAAGTTAGCATAAGTATAGGATACAATGAAAGATTTTAAACATATTTGAAAAGTTTGAAAGAATTTATGAAAAATTGAAGCGATTAAGAATTTGAAGATTAAAATAATTACGACATTAAAAATAAATTAAGCGAATTAAAATACTTTTAAATAATTAAAAAACTAAAATAATTAATTAAAATACTTTTAAATAATTAAAAAACTAAAATAATTAATTAAAATACTTTTAAATAATTAAAAAACTAAAATAATTAATTAAAATAAACCAAATAATTAAAAGATTAGAAGTATTTTAAGGAATTGGATGGTTTTAAGAAAATTAAAATATTAAAAATAATTTAATCAATCAAGTCAAATAAAATAATGTCAAAAAGGGTAGGAGAACTAATAGCAATAGAAGGTTGTTTTGTTAATGAAGCAGTGGAAGAAATTAGAAGAAATAGAAGATTAAAAGAGTCGAAGGAATTGAAAGAAGTGGGGGAAGCAAGGGAATCAGCAGAAATCAGAAAAATCAGTATAATCAACATAAACAGAGGAATGAAAGAAATTAAAACAATTAAAAATATATTAATAATAATTAAATAAAATAATAGAAATAAAATTTTCAAAGGAATGAAGGGAATTTAAAATTTATTCGATACATATAAGAGTCATGTCCAGTTAATGTAGCATTTTCTTAAGTATAGTTTTTTATTGTATTTGTAAATGATAACCACTAATACAAGTGGAGTAGTACGTTTTTCATGCCAGTACCATATATGGATGTCTTTGAATGCTGCTTTTTCATCGGCATTCCCAAGTGTGTTCGTGCGTACAGTTCTTATTGCCTTGTTGCTTCTCTTAGATGCCCACTTTCGATCGTTTTACTTTCTAGATAGGTGCCTTTCGGCAATCGCCCCACTTTGTGTTGTACCTGCGGAATCTATTTGTGGCACATTTGATGAACATCTATCACCAACAACACTTGCCGTCAATATCGACCCATTTGATAGGCAATAAATCAAGTACGTGGGTGTTTTATCACATTTTTTGCGGAGTTTCTAATTCAATATAAAAAGATCATCGGGTACCGTACTTAAGCTAGCTTTACACGATGTTTATTTCCATGTCGATACATTGCTTTACACGATGTTTATTTCCATGTCGATACTTTGCTTTACACGATGTTTGTTTCCATGCCGATACTTTGCTATACACGATGTTTATTTCCATGACGATACTTTGCTTTACACGATGTTTGTTTCCATGCCGATACTTTGCTATTATTTCCATGCCGACACTTTGCTTTACACGATGTTTGTTTCCATGCCGATACTTTGCTATACACGATGTTTATTTCCATGCCGATACTTTGCTTTACACGATGTTTGTTTCCATGCCTATACTTTTCTATACACGATGTTTATTTCCATGCCGATACTTTGCTTTACACGATCATTATTATTATACCTACGATATCATAAAAATATAGTAATATACATTAAAGATGAAATTATAATTTGGAACGGTACTAAACGTCAAAAAATGGCAACACCTTTAACATAAATATAGATCATGAGAAAGGATCTGTCATAAAATGTAAACAAATTATAATAAAAAAATAAACCCAAAATTTTTACAAAACCGAACGGTGACATACGTTCACAATCAGTAATGAATAGTGCATTGATTGATTTTGTGTTTAATTCGTAGAACTCCATTTATTTTTTTTAGAAATTTAATAAGGTTATTATTAAATTTGCTTAATATAACAATAATCAATAAAGTAATAGAAGTGATTTATTCCCCACTTCTCAGTATGTTTACACGACCAAAATAATATAATACATTTAAATAAATCAATTAAGATAATAAATCAAATATATAATACTCGTACATTATAAATATAAGTACCTGAAGGAACAGAGAATGTTAATTATTTTCTAACTAAATCGGTTTTACCGGTAATGAATAATTTTAAGCACCGTGGAAATTAGAATTGGGTGGGACTAAATAAAATCATATAAGTAAGTCGACGCAATGTGGATTAACCACAGTTTGAAAATGGCCTTGAATGTCGAAACAACTGTCACAATAATAAAACTTATTAATAACATTATTAAATTTCATGTACATTAAATTTCTAAAAAAAAGACAGTCTAGTTAATCTTAATAATTTTTAACAATATTTTAAATTTGTACCGATATAAACACAGCAATTCCACACGATACAGTTACGTAAAACAATGACAGATGTCAAATAATGCCGCCATTAAACTTAACAAACACGATGTCAAAATGGAGTGTCTTATTTTCCATACCAAAACCATAATATGAAAATATGATCTGTATGGAATCTGTACGAAAAAGGTGTTGTGTAAAGCGCTCATTAAGCCCACTTGAAATTGATGTTAAATCTAGATTGAATATTTTGTACATCATATTAAATGTAGTAAATGCGAGTTATTGGCCCCGCATTGGGTTTCATGATGAAGTCACGTATTAAGCGACTTGGGTCAACTTTAATGAAGTGATGTTTTGTTTCTAGATTTTGTACAGATGTTTAATCGCTCTTCTTATAAAGCATGTTTTTAAAACAATATCCAGTGAATACTGCATAACAAATAAATAAAGTTCATGGCAGCTTTATAATTGGGTCAGTTTTTATTCACATATAAAAAACCCTAGCCAATGAAGTAAAGACGTCCTTTAAAATAGAGCTAAATCATTCTGGTATTTTAGACGTATTGATAATATAATAAAATGCCTTTCCGTGCCCCGGAAAGGGTATCATTTTATAATAAATAATGATAAGACAGGCAATTTGAAGAGCAAACGGGCCGACACATTTCATTGCGACAATCCTCTCGACAAATCTTCCGACACAATTGGCGATTAACTTATAGCCGTCCTTCTCAACTATTCGACTGATCAATCTGTCACCGATCATCCAAATGTTTTGTTAAGTATTCGCTCTGTTTGCCTGTTTACCAGCTTTTTTAAACTTATATTATCTATAGAGGATCCCGCTCACGATAAAATAGTAACCGTCCACTGTTAAGACTATAAAGTGACATCAAAGTAAAAACTTTAAATGTAAAATTAACATAGATGAGTTAATATCGTATTTTTCATTTGTTTTAAAAACTAATTCATAAGCCAACATTTTATACGTCACGAACGCGTGAGTTAAAAATATATTTAAAATAAAGTGTTAGCTTGACTTTTGCTAATGCCGCGAAGTTTCTCGTCCGTCAAAAAACAAGACAAAACGTAGAAACTTGTTTTGACCTCCGAAAACGGAAATAAATCTTAATCATTTAATATTTGAATCGCGTAAAATAGATCGTAAAATAATAATGACTTTTGACATTTCTGTGACGTTTGTTTACCCTGTTGACAATTTTTTTGATAACTAGTCCTCTGTTGAGGGGAACTTAATCCACAAAATTCGTTATTTCGAGAATTTCGTTGGGAAGAGCGTATTTGTGCACACTGTTAAGGCAAACATTCGATTCATTAGTTGCTCAGTAGGGTTGGGAAGAACGCCACAACTTCTGTTATCACTTTTTTCTAATCCAGTAAAAAGAGTGCCGAGTCCCCAATACTGCATGTCTGCATTGTTTCCTCGAATAACTTATGACTTAACATTTTAAACACCATTTGCACCGTGTGTGTTATTGTTTTTATGTTTTGTACATTATCTTAATCTCGCACTTAACATTTTTCATTCAAAAGAGATTTTTTATTACATTCACTACTAAACAGCTGGGTACCTAATTCATAAATGAAACATACCGAGATTGAATTAAATATAAATTTACTTTCTATTAAAAACGGGATAATAAAAGTGGTCTTCAAAATCAACACAAAGACTAATCGTGGGAATCCATCATGGATGCCTGCTGATTGTTATCATTGAATCAATCCATTAAAACTTCATCAAACGGTTATTTATTGCAAGAATCGCACGTTTTAACCAATACAAGACGTAGGATTTGTGTTTCGATTGAAAAACTTATAATTTCCTTTGCGATTTCTTATTTTTTGCATTTTCTTTTTACCTACTCGAAAATTGGCAATATTGAAGTTATGGTCGGTTGACCACAATTAATTACAAGGTCTTAAGGTATTTGCGATTTTAATTCTTATCAAATTGAAGTATGTACCTACTCGTTAACAGTTTGCATGAGTTTGCAGTTTGGTCGAGCCTTAGAAGAAAATCAGTATTGTGCAACAGAATTAACACATTTAATGATAACGAAAGTTAACTAATTAAGTAAGTATATATGTTTTAATGTGTAATTAACGCTACAGCGTTTTTTATGTTTTTTTCAGAAATCTTATTACTCACTCATTGTTTACATAAAATTACAAAATGTAACTTAATATTAGATTTACTTTCTCCACTCGGTGTGCCGCTTCCCTAATCAGAGGTTAGCTATTTGATTTTGTTTATTTTTATTTAAACGTCCAGAGGGCTTAAAACAAATGAATAAATCTTGTTAAAATCATTAAAAAAATAAAAATAAGAAAAATGCACAAAAGTTATTACACTTGAATTAAGAATGAACCGCACCAAAGCTAAAAATACAAATAAAGGAACAGAAAAAGAGACTACAGTATCCACACAATCCACAAAGTCAATGTTAATATTAATAACAAAAAAATAAATAATGTTAAAAAGTTATAGTTAACAATGAACTATGTAGAAATAATTCATTCATACTTTTTTGAAATTAACAATTTCAGATTATTGTCAAATACATTCATATATTGTATTTCGGTTAGATATCAACATGACTGTATTCATTAAATAAGTTTACCAGCATATCAACTTATCTAAATTAATAATAATAAATAATATAAAAAAAAAAACAAAAACAAATTGTAATATTATACATGCGATACTTTGTGGTTGTTCATCATAAAAATAAAATAAATTCACATAGTATTTTTCTGACCCGTTTCAGAATTATAGTTCCTCCTTCAGGGATAAATAATATATACTAACTTAAAATTATTACAAAAACGTGTTTTAAAAAAAATGGAGCATTTATTGCATTTAAATTGTATTAGTGTTTCAGTATTTCGCAAATCAATAACAACTTATTATTAAGTTATGTTCAATATTAATAATAACCCCCTGTTTGATTATGCATATTAATTAAATAGCCCAGTGGCCCCGTTGCATAGAAATAAGATAACTTTTAAAGAATACAAGTTCCATAAGAATGCAAAAATAACTGGCTATGGATTTAGGTCAAATATAATTGTGGTTTTATTTGAGAATAAAATATTAGTTGATTCTTACTTTTTCATATTAAAATATCACGAATGCCATTCTCTCCGCAACGCTGTTATGAAAATATAAAAATGATTCGTAACGATATCCTATCGACAAATGTAATATGAAAAAATATATTTTTACTACGTTCTATGTAATGTGAATTTCAAAAATGTATACATAAATCTAACTGGGCAAACAACTTCAAAGAAAATATTTTACCATTTAAATGGATCTGTTATGCAATTGGCAAAAGAAGCTATGTTCTATGCTAAAATTAAATGTTTACATCGGAACACATTTTATAAAAATAACATATTGAGAAAATAATAAATTAACTACACTTTAATACCACTAAATATTAATTTAATATAAAAGCCTTGCATTAAAAGATAAATACAATGTTCAAACAGTTACAAAAATCGACTGATTGTCTGCAAGAAATACTTTTTTTAGTTTTTTTACACGATTTATGGGGCATCGTAAACGAAGCAGTGTCTATAGTAATAGCTATGCATGTTCGCAAATGCCAGCTTGAAAAACGCGATATGTTTAACCAATGACCTAAACGTTTTGTTTCTACTGGACAATAAAAACATTCAAAATATTATTTACGCAAAATGTTAGTCATAATGAAAAAGAAAACAATAAACCAGAGAATAAAAATACTCGTATACAAGTACTATGAGACAACAATGAAAGTAAGCATTGGACTGGTAGTCAAGTGCATAACCTTAAATAAAAAGAATTCAAAATTTTTGAAATTAGATTAAATTTATTTTCAAATTAATACCATATATTATTAGTAAAATTTATGATAGTATTAGTAATAGTAATTTATTATTTTTATATGCATTGTTATTTTTGTGATTTAATTTGTAATTAAATTATATATATTTTTTTAATTTCCAATATATATATATATTTATTTTTCAATTGTTTTAACATTTATTGTTAATTACTTGCCTACTTTCATCACTTATTGTTAATTTTTTAATGTTTATAATTTGTCTATTCTTGCGTTAATATTTTTATTATTTGTATATTCTTGTCATCATTTCTTAGTATACCTACCGTATATCCTGATGAGGGAAGCTTCGCTTCCCAAAGTAGTTTAGACAATACGTTTCTTATATTCATTTTATTAAAAATGACACCACGAAGTAATTTTACATTTATGGAACAAATAATGATTAAGTTTGTTTAATTTACGTTGCAAACGGTATTTCAACGGTTGTATAATTCTGTATATGAATTTGACGTCTAACCACATATCCAAGTTCAGGACGATAAAAACATCGTAAAAAAATCATTTGCGTAATATTTTACAATGTTCTGATGAGCAACTTTAGAACGGTAATCTGTGTTGGGTTTTAACATCAGCTTATTATTCCGCAGTCACGCTTTCCTTACTACTGGAATTAATAAACCTCCAGTTGCATATTTTATTCATTATTTTTTTTATTAGCGACTATATAAATACCTTAGCATACAAAATATGGTGTAAGTATAAAAACTGTTTAGAGAATAATAATTTAAAATACAAAATGGCGTACTGAATATTATATTTGTACTTTATAGTGTTCTTTTCATAATTCTCCTCATCAGATGTCCAGTGCTGAAGCGGACTAGAGTTATTTACTTTGATGTGTTCTAATTAGGTGCGATTTCTATGTTAAGGTTATTTCATTGACCTTTTTTATCAAGACTCTAATTCTTGACTTGTACTCATGAAACTTTTCAATTCGTTTTATATCTGGAGAATTATATTATGTATGCGTGTATGTTTCGCTCTCCTCAAACCAGCTGCAGAAACGTTTCTTGAAATGGCATTTGCCGTGTCTGGTGACCAGATATGAATTACAAAAACTTTCCAATCTTCCTCTCCCTCAACTTGTTTACTTTCCCCGTTCCCTTCAGCCTCAAAACGTACCCAATTGGGGAAGCCATAGTCCCAGTGGCTCCGGACAGGTGGGACTACTGTCTAGACGACTTGAGACGATTTTAGACTTAATTTGAAGTCATTTCACGATTTTTGACGATTTTGACAATTTAGACGTTTTTAGATGATTTTGAATTTGAAGTTATTTGACGTTTCTAGACGATTTGAGATGATTTTAGGCTTAATTTGACGTCTTTTAATGATTTTTTCGTTTTTCACGATTTTAGACGTTTTGACGTTTTTAGACGACTTGAGACGATTTTAGGCTTAACGCACTAGCAACGCTAAAATATTTTAAAACACATCTCTCAACATTAATAAAAATAAGGTATTGAAATTAAATCATTTTTCCTTGATAGAACATTCTTTTGGTAGACTGCTAAAGTGCGTCGGTCAACACAAAGCAAGTTTCTCTACAAAAAGTTTTTGTTTTTGTTTTATCATCTTTAAGACATTTTACAAAATGTAATCAAAAAGTCCCAATAAACTACCTTTTAGTAGTTTGACTAACGGGAGCTTGTTATTAAAAAAATATGTACTAAATTTACAGTTAAGGTTAAGTTACAATATATATTTATATAAAATAAAAACATATGTGACAAACTTAAAACATAAATATATCGTAAGAATCTTATTTTAAAATATTTCTACAAAAATATTTAAAAAAAAATGAAACATGAATAACAACAATAAATCGTACATAAAATAATATTTCCTAATTATCTAATACAAATAGTTCCTTTCGGCTAGCCAAGTGTTCAATATATTTATTAACTGTTTAGTTTTAATACATTTTTTTAGGTTGATTGCTTTTTAAGCTATCTTAATCAACGTCGCTTAGCCACAACACTTCTGATAGCTGTTTAGTTGACATTGAATGAGAATAATCATTATGACACGTTGAATAACGGCTGTTTGTGAATAATTATCGTAAGGAATGCGATTTGCACAGTTTTAGTCGGATGTTTCCCTGATCATCTGGAGTAGGTAAGTGGGTGTAGCTGACTGCTGATGGCAGATACCGCTATAATCTTGTTATATAACATTCAGCGAAGATACCTCAACAATTTCTTCAATCTTTCCAGCTGAGTCATAGGAAGAACATATTGAATTAACCCGATTTTACTCAAAAACCACCTGCCCTAAGGCTAGAGATTTTCGCAGAAATTCTAATGTCATATTGTCATCAAGTGGCCAATCAGCACCATTTCGATAATTAAACGGTCCACGTTAAACGATGATTCTCGACCCGTTTAAGCTTTTGTTCAAATTGTCAACAATAATGATCATGTTCTTATGCTTGTCAGCTGATCAAAGTTTGATCAAGAACCAAAACGGACCGACAGACGGCGTTTAACGGGTACCTTTCAAATTCTAAAAAAAAAAAAAAATGCTCCATTTAGCCATTTTTGATGACGATGGTACATTTTAAAATATTATCAAAATTTAAAAAAAGCATTATACACGGTGTCCGAAAACAATTCGTACAAACTGGTGAATCTAGGTACATCACATAGAGAACTAACATATTTAAAAAAAACTTTTAGAGACAGGTATACGATTCCACACATTTTAAAATACATTAAACAGCTTATAAAACCCCGCAGAAACTGATTTTTTGTTTCAAATTTGACTAAAATATCAAACTTCGGTATCGATTTATTCGAAAACGAAAGCAAAAATCAAAAAAGCTTTAACATAACATCGTTTCCAACTGTGATGTAGAACCAGTTTCCCACTTGTATGCGACTGATGTCTAGTATGAAGGAGCGAGATGAAAAGATTATAAAAAAAAATTACGGTTGTCCTTTCTCTTCTTCATCACCGGATACTCGAGATAATACATTGTGTGGATTACGGCCGCCTGACTATTATTACGCCATCATATTATAAAGACACGTACAGAAAATATACAGGATTTATCGGAATGTAACAGTGATTCCTGAGTTTATTTGTACTAAAAAATGTAAACATTTGACAGTTAGGGTCGGGGCTGGGGGTTAGTCCTTTACTCGACTGAGTGACCAGTTTAAAATATTGTTTTTTGTTTGAATTAGATTTCTTTTTTAAAGTATAAAAAAATCACCAGAGACCAAAAGGACAACTACATTTTTTTCTCCAAATAAGCTAATGAATCACTGGTTAAAGTTTGTCAGGTATGGCCTGATACATTGTGTATAGAGGTACTTATATTCGTATCTAAAGAAGATATCTTGATGCAAAATAAGGGCCCAATTCTATCGGGACACCCGTGTAGCGCCACCATACTGTATCTACAGTCAATCGAATGATGAGACACATAAGAAGAAACAAAGCGGTCGACAGAATCGCCAACAGTTTCAACATAGAACAACAACTTTCCGGTCACGCATCGATGCCAACAAAATTGTGGTGCCACCAAGCGGACACGTAAGGGACCCTTCATAGAGCAACATACAGATTTTTTTTTTAATTTTGCCTCTTCGAAATAGTTTGGAACCACCACCTCGAAATCCCCCCTTACCCCACAGAAGTCCTGTAGTAGAAGTGGTACACCACTACACAAGTAAGAATAGTTTTATCTACTGTGGATTGGTGTCACCACTGGTGTCCCGGTGAAATGTGGCCATTTTACCAAAGAATTCCCAGGAGCACATATCTACGAGAGGCGCGCAAGGACGGCCTCTGTTTCTAGGTCAATCGGTCGCCCGGCGGGTTACTTATTGAATGCTACCCACTACCGAATGCATGACTACAACATAATCGCTTCCAACAGCTGCTCCCCGGGCACGACAAAGAGGAAATGTTAACATGGACATAACTGGAAATAAATAAATAAATTCCTCGGAAGTGTCTGTCACATTGAGTGGACTTTTTGGCGGAGTCGATTTTTTTCCATTCACCTTTCTAATTATTAATTTTCTCTAGATATGTAGTAAGTAAGTACTTCGTTATCACTGAAGAGATAAACCGATAGAAGTGTGTCGTGGGCGTATCCGTGTGCCCGAAATAATCAAATTTTCCTTACTTGATAAAATATCGAAATTCTTTCTTGAACAGATAATAAAGTTTATTGGCCTGTCCGGGACCGCGGAGTCGAAAAGTCTTCTGTGTGAGTAAGTAAGCACTTACCTTTTAATTAACATCTATTTTATCTTTGAATTGAGACATGTCATCGCAGGAAAGCAATACTGCTGTAACCACCACTACCTAAACAAATGATCTGTATACACCATTCCTCGGGGTTTTATTTTCTGCGTCGATCTATCTGGGTCAGGTAACTCTACAATGAAAAATAAGACCTGTACGACGTTGGAAAAATCTTAGTTTTGTCAATATTCCGTTTTTTTATTTATACGTATATGAAACCTCAAAATCCTGCGTGTTTTTACATGGCCTTGGCTGTTACTGCAATTTCCTGTGACGATGTGAACTCTTAAGTACCAACTCTGCTTTGATAGCAGTTCGGAAAACTTTTGTAGATTCTGAAATAGGCATTCTTTTTTCTTTTTCTTGTATTTTTTCGGCATTCACTATATAGCAAGTTCTAGACATTTTTATTTACTATGTACTTTTGCTATTTTTTAATTATTAAATTCGCTACCGGTTTCGACACAATGGTGCCATTCACTAGCGTTCTTAAAACTAACTTAAATTAAACAAGTACTGAAACAAAATTAGTCACCATTAGGTGAGGGTAGAATACTAATACTAATACCTCTACCTTCGCCTAATGGTGACTAATTTTGTTTCTGTACTTGTTTAATTTAAGAACGCTAGTGAATGGCACGGTTGTGTCTAAACCGGTGGCGGAATTTAATAAATCAAAAATAGCAAAAGTACATAGTAAATAAAACTTTCATTCTTTTTTTTTCTTTTGTAAAATTTTGTTACCTATTTTTACTATATTTTTTTTATTTGTATCTGTGTATTTGGAGGCTGTACCATGGTTTATGTCATTTTCCTGTTGTTTGCATAATTTTTTGTTTTATATTTTGATTTACGTACATATTTGCTTTGAAAAATTTTTGAACCCAAATATTATGTACGAATAATTAACAGTACCGTAATGAGTTTGATTGATGAAGCGTAGGAGTGAAATTTCGTTGCATGCCTAATTAGAAATAAATAAAAAAAATCTAATCATTTACCCAATTTATTCGGGGTACCTATTTATCAAATATATAAGAAATTAAAATATGTGAATCGATTGAAATATGTTTGAATAGAGGGTGGCAGAGTTGCATTTTTCGAATTTCGTTGTACTCCTAGATTTCGCAAAACTTTAAAGCCGTTAAAGTGAATTCATTTTAGTGATTAAATAAAAAAAAAATAAAAAACACACTTTTTTATTTATTTCACTTATATTTCTCACCGTGACTGCTATTTTCAGACTGGTACAATTAATGCTTAAATTATGGTTTACCTACATCTTTGGGTGTCAGGGGTAACAAACTATGCTTTTACTCAAACTGTATTTTTCAGTATTGTATTACAAAACGTGGCTTTTATGATACTTTTGAATTTATTTGTATTACTTTATATATCAATCAGGTTTCAAAAATGATTTTTAACCCATCTTAAGTAATATTATGAATAAATTCAAAAGTAATCACAATACTGAAAAATACAATTTAAGTAAAATCATGGTTTGTTACCCCTGATACCCAAAATTTTGTATGAATCATAGTTTAAGTATTAATTGTACCAGTCTGAAGATAGCCGCCACAGGCTGAAACCGGTCACGGTCAAAAATAATAGTGGAATAAAGTTAAAAAGTGTTTTTATTTAATCTCCACCATATTTAAACCCTTGCAAAAATAGAAAAATTGAACCCATTTTTTGTAGGAAAAGATTCCCATACGACAGCTTACTTGTATCTCATAAAGAGATTTAATATTCTGAGATTATAAGTACGTACATAACCTCTTTATTACCTGTGAAAAATCACGAGATGTCAGTTAAATTAATTTGTTCTCCCGGTTGAGAGCAGTATATTTTTCCTGAACAAAATCTCACACGATATCGACATATTTTGCGTCAGTGAAGAGAGAATCAAAAGAAAAAACATATCAATTCTTGAAAGAATCTCTCCTCATTGAAGCGATCTTCACCACTGCCTGATTTTTTTGTTTTTGTTTTGAAAATTTGAAAAACATATTTGTTCTAAAAATATTTAATACAATCAAAAAATATTCTTTATTTCAAATATAGAATGGAAATAATCACCCGTAAAAAATATTGTCGATAGGTAGGTACTTTACCGTTTATTGGATTTGAAAAGATTGTTTTTATAAATTGACAATTTTCTCAACACCATGTAATTTGACTTGCAATGATGAAAACTGAAAACTTTTATTTGTACAGAATCAAAAAATATTCCGCATTTCAAATATGGAACAGAAATAATCATCTTGTAAAATATATTATGGGTAAGTAGGTACTTTACCGTTTGTCGGATTTGAAAAGATTATTTTTATAAATTGATAATTTCGTATGTATTGGTACATCGGTTTCAATTTTAAAACGATGACACTGTACTATTTCATCTTAGCCATTGACCCAGTAAAATCTTCTTACTGACATGATTGTCTTGTCTTGTTAACTAGACAGGGCCTATTTGAGGTAAGACAGGTCATTACCTGCCGAGATGATGGAATAATGAAAGCATTGTTTAACTTCAACTTATTATTTAATTGAAGCAATTAAATTCCATGTATGGTTCGCTAGTCTAGGCGTGATGAAAGGGTTACAAGTTATAAATTAACACGCAAAAAATGCTTCCGGGTTTAACCCTTCCCTTACGGTGGTAAAAAATCCCTCGATCTCCGGCGCTGTACACTCCGTGTACAGGGATCACATATGGAATTTTATATTTTTTAAGTTGAATGAAAATGAATAGTTTACATATATTACTTCTTTAAATCATTTCATTAATAGTACATTTATGTAGATCAGTATAATATTGTAAATAAGTGCTGGCTTACGGGCTACTACTGACCACCGCGCATCCCGCACCCCTCTCGCTCACTACCTTACCACTTGGTAAGGTATCAACGCACGCAGGCATGCATAATATATTGACAAATATTTCCCGGTTTTTCCACCAAACATTTTTTCTGTTGTTCTCGATAAAGCACAATAGAAATATATACTTCCTTTATTGGACTATATACGTACACTTTTCCACAAGATTGCGTCACTTCCTAGGCTTTTCTCGCGATTTCCACAATATTTCCCATGAGTGAATGGACTGGGCCTACTCTCAGCTGACTCCATTCCCAAGAGATAAAGTGTCGCACACACGAACATGGCAATGTGGAACAAAAATAATGGATGTCAATGTAAACCTATCCATAATTATTATTATAATTTTTATTAATCTTACGAAATATTTTAAAACCAAAATAAACATTACGAGCTGTAGATACTCACAGTATCGCCCTGGTGATAGAGCATCAGAATCGAAGCAATACAATTTACATTAAATAAAGAAACACTTTGTTATAAAGCATGAATTTATTGTATTTTTACGCCAGCCGGTTTCGATTAGATCAAGCTTCATCGGGGCAAATTTTATAACTAAAAAATAATACAGAGTTATTCTGTATTATTTTTATATATATATATACATATATATGTACATAAAACAATAGAGTGAGACGGGTATAGCGCCCTTAAGGTGATTTTTCTCAAAAACAGTGCTATGCAAATCATCCAATTATTATTATTATTATTACAAAAAAGAGAGAAAAGAGAATAAAATTTTAGAGGGAAAAAACAATAATATATATTATTTGATATAATAAAATATATAGATTTTTGTTTGTGTTTTCTCCCTCCTACAAGATGGGTCTCTTCAAGACTTCTTCTCTCAGAGTAAGCAAAAAATCTTACTTCTGATCGACAAAAAAAAATTATCCATCGAAATTCTTTCTTTAAAATATTCACAATTTCATGCGACATCACTTTTTTATCAATTCGATTTAGATAACACTTCTATCGATTAATATTTTAAATGCATTATCTCTATTCCAACTAACTAACTAACTAACCATCACGCCGTTTCCCCGCAGGGGTAGGCAGAGAGGACGGACCGCCAAACAACTCGATCTTGGCATACACTACTTGCTTCATTCACGTTCATACATCGTCTCATATATTCTCTTCTATTATTCCAACTTCTGACATGGCCCGACTCGAGTATTTGATTCACTTGATCGTGCCATGTCTTCCTCGGGCGTCCCCAGCTTCTTCTTCCGTTCACATTCGCGTCATACATTCTTCTTACACTCCTTTCTTCGTTCAATCGCTCCACATGCCCAAACCATCTAAGCGTCCCTTTCTTAAACTTACTCATTACGATTACATTAGCCTTGCATTCTTTACGAATTTCAATATTTTCACACGATCATACATGGTTTTAGCACACATTCGTCTCAGAGATCTCATTTCTACGGCATTCAGTTTACTTTCATCCTTCTTCTGCTAATTCTATGCCTCACTGCCATACATCAGGGTTGGTATCAGCACTCCTTGTGGACTGCTAGCTTCGCTTCTTTGGACAACTTTTTGTTAGCGCCAACCACGTTCAGTCCTCCATTAATGGAGTTTCCTGCATTCACCCTTCTTTCAATATCCCTATCAGTCTTTCCATCTCTCGTAAACATACTTCCCAAATATAAAAAATCATCGACCTGCTCCAAGTATTCGTCATTCACAACTATATTGCACTTTTCGCACTCTCTCTTTCAAACACCATGACTTTAGACTTACTTACATTCATCATTAGCTCGTTCTTCATGCATACTCCATTCATCCTAGATACAAGGGACTGTAAATCTTCCATACTGTTAGCAATCAGCACCGCATCATCCGCATACAACAGGAAACATACTTTCAGATTACTGATTCTCGCGCCCAAGCCCACCTCTTTCAATTCTTGAATACAATTATCCATGTTTAGATTGAATAACCACGGTGACATTACGCAGCCTTGCTTAACCCCTCTTGTGATGTCAAACCACTCCGTAAAATCACCGTTTACCCTAACACATGCAACGCTTTCCTCGTAAAGAGACGCGATTGCCTGTATGAGATTCGTTTTCACTCCATACTTGGACAATACCTTCCATATTTTTTTCCTATCAACTCGGTCGTACGCTTTTTGTAGATCTACAAAGGCACAGAAGAGTTTCTGGTTTTTTGCCAGAAACTTATCTGTTAGCATACGCAACGAGAAAATCTGATCCATGCACCCCCTTCCACTCATAAATGCACCTTGCACATCCCATATTTTATCTTTTGTTTTCGTTTGCACCCTTTCAATCAATATCCTACCATACAGCTTTCCAACTGAACTTAGCAGGCTAATAGCCCTGTGATTTCCACATTCCATACGAGACCCTTTAACTTTGTATAGAGGCATGATCACGGCCCTCCTCCAATCTAATGGCGTGTAACCCTCCTCTAAACACTGGTTAAAAAGCTTGAATAACCATGTGAGAATTATACGGCTATCTCCTTTAAATCTATCTATCTATCTCTATTCTATCTCTATTCCATTTCTTGTAAAATGTAAATTGTACTAAATTTGTTATGTTTCACGTTCTTCAATTCAGTACGAATAATTACAGTACGATGTGATTGTTTCGTACAGCGAAATTTTATGTTATTATAAGCGTGTGACGTCAAGGTACATAAAATAAAAATGACTGGCGGGGCAGTATACGGTACTGCCATTCGAATTGTGAATTGTATTGAATAGTATTTTGATCGATTGTTTTACCCAAGTTCACTGTGAAAGCAAACCTCTTCTTTTTTTGGAGATATTGATAAACTAATTTAGCTAATTAAATTAGTAGATAACCTTATTATCTAAATGTGATCCAATAATCTAAATATATAGATATATTTCCATTTTGTAAACTAAATCAAAGTAATTTTATCATTACGCGGTTCGTGGAAATAATAACTGTACGAAATATTTGTACATCGCTGAAGTGAATGCTGCGAGTCGGAGAAAAGAGTTTCCTATTGATTTCCATATTATTTCCCACTCTGCGTAGATCAGAATAATCACGAACCAGCAATTACAATCCCACTTATTTTTTTCTCGAAGAGATATTATGCTCATGTTTTATGGAACGCGCGTGTTTCTAATCTACTCGTAGATGCGTAGATCTTTGCTCTTTGATTATTTTATAAACTATTAAATGTTAATCATTGTAGAAAATAATATTAACATAACCTAAATGAAACATGAAAACGGAAAAAAAACACCAGAAAATAAAAAATATTTCAATCGCATCTGGGACTCGAACCCAGAACCTCTGTCTATCTGGGGAAACCTCTTAACCAACTTAGCTAATGAGACCAGTTCAATTTATGTCATCTTCATCGATATCCTATCTCAAATTCAAGATTTGTCATTATTATTTTTCATTTTTTATCCCATATTATTAAATTTTATACTACTCATATTCCCAGCAATATTTTCTCATGCGTAAAATTTTAAATTAAATGTAAGATCAATTTCTAAAACCGAAAAAAAGGCTTATAAATATGATGTTAACCGAGAGTGCAATTGATAAAAGAATAGATCTGATATTTGAACACATTAAAAAAATATATTCTTTAAACTATTAAAAAAGCTTTTTTCATGACTTGACATGATCAATTTTGTTACATATTATAAAGTCCATGCACGTACTTACCTGTAAGAGCGGAAAAGCTGGATGCAATTGTAACAAATTATTTTATAGAAGTGGATGGACAGCTTACCTGAAAATAAAGAAAATAAAAATGAATACATAGATATCTATTAATTGATAAACTAAAGTTCTTAAAAACTTAAGACAAGATTTTTGTGCATAGCGCAAAGGGTAACAATTATTATTTTTATAAACAATAATTATTAATCTAAAACACTCAGCCAAATTGAAAAAACCTTCCGAGCAAAGATAAATGTCGCCGGCAGGACTCGAACCCGCACCCTTCTAATGTCCGGTTAGATGCTCTACCGTTGAGCTACGTCGGCTTATCACAAACCCGCCAAGTTAATCAATATATACTAGTGTTCCATTTAATAATTACTGTTTTTATTATATGTTTTTATTATTATATTACGGGTTTGCGATAAGCCGACGTAGCTCAACGGTAGAGCATCTAACCGGACATTAGAAGGGTGCGGGTTCGAGTCCTGCCGGCGACATTTATCTTTGCTCGGAAGGTTTTTTTCAATTTGGATGAGTGTTTTAGATTAATAATTATTGTTTATAAAAACATAGATATCTTTTTGTCAATATCAACAATATTTCTACTATAATTATAAGATCTTTGAACATAAAAAGCAGTAAAACATTTTCCATACTAAATTTATTTGTCGTAAAATACTTCACGATAGTATTTCTGCAAAGTATGTCACGTCATTTTGTATTTAGAGTAGAAGCTTTAAGTATTCATGTTTGTATAATCAAAAATTGACAAAAAATATCGTCAAACTTAAAAACAAGCAAATAATATCGTATTCACATTTGAGGTTTACGCGAAATAGCGGTAAATAGACATTCTTCGCGTTTTTAGGTCACTCAGTCAGTGAACAACAACTCGAGAATGTAGGTATGTTGAATTCGGCATTCTTGTTTATATACTTATGTATTTATGAGAAAGGTGTTTTGTTGCATAAAGTCGTTAATAGCTCTTTTTCCTCAGATGTCGCCAGACTCGACCGGAAGCTCCCAGAAGATAGAAGAAATGAAGCCTTATGCAACATTACCGTGATGTATTATCAATACATGTAATATATGAACATACCTTATGAACAATATCAATACAATCACGGCTAACTAGACTACTTAATATGCCGCACTGTAAATACAAGACTGATAATTCGAAAAACACCGATCAAAGTGTTTTCTAAAACGTTTACAATTTGATTTAAAGATTTTTTTTATTATTATTTACCCATCCGTTTTACAGAAATGAAAAATTGCGCACTATTTGGTGGGTATGTGGCTTCAGTATGCAATTTTTAAAATATTTTAATAAAAAGGGTTATCTTTAATCATTGAAGAAGATAATATTAACATAACCTAAACGAACATGAAACCGAAAAAAAAAACAACAGAAAAGATATTAGTCGCATCTGGAACCCAGGACCTTTGTCTTTCCGTGACATCCGCTCTACCAACTTAGCTAATGAGACCAGTTCAATTTATGTCATCTTCATCGATATCATATTTCAAATTCAAGACTTTGTCAATATCATCCTCTACTTTATTCTTCACGAACACAATTGCAACCTAGATAGTGTCTCGGATAAATAAATTTGATCTGCGACTGATGTCTTTTTATTTTCTATTGTTATTTTCGGTTTCATGTTTCATTTAGGTTATGTTAATATTATCTTATTCAATGATTAAATATTACAATAGGGTTTTCAAACTTTAATAAAATAATTAAAAAGGTTATCTTTTATTTGTAGGAGTAATACACTTTTGTTACAGTCTTGCACTGTAAAAAATGGTCAATTAGCCTGTTTTTCAAATTTAAAACATTTTTAATGTATCATTGTTTTACGGGCTTCAAGAATACATTGTTTGGGCGTCAATAATGCTATTTTTTCTACCAAAATCTGTTATAACTCATAATCTCAAATTTTGGATAAATCGTAGTTTTGTATTCACAGCTGGTACCTGTGGAATGTAATATGTATATATAAGTACGGCGTGTAAATAAATGTGTTTACAACATGTGTGGTGTTCGCAAAAAAGTGTATGAATTATTTAGTTACAAATAACAATATTTATTTACTTATCTCTCTGAAACTTATCTACGAAAACACGATAGTGATACGATGAGCAAATAAACAAAAATGTTGAATGCAAAATAATGTCACATTTTTATTTATTTTTATATTTTAATTTCATTTTTGAAGACATGAAAAAATCATCAGCTTTGGCTTTACGTAATAAGGTTTTAAATGAATTCATGGAATTGACATTGAGATGATGTCAATGTTGTGATGTTTACTTATTTCATTGTTCAATCTTGATGTTCTTGGTATAGAATTATAATATACCGTATTGTGAAGATGTATTCGTATGTCTATTCAGAATAAATAAAAATTTCTTGAATATCTGTGTCTAATGTACAGTGTGATCTTCGTCACTAAGTTACTGTCAACTGAATTATTAATAGTTTTGAAAAAAACATTGTCAAATCAATTAATATTCCTCTTTTGTGTAGGCTCTCAAATTCGAGATAGTTAAGTCTCCGCTGATAGCCTTTTAGAAGACGGAGAACTCCCGATCGATATGACAAAATACGAAAAATTTTGTTCTGAAGGAAGGTATGGTTATGTATAGTTATATTTTACTCATCAAAAAATAAGTAGAAAAATTTGTCGCCATTTTACATAAATCTAGTCGACTCCTAGGCCTCAGAAAGGCAAATGAAAATGATTTTCTGTTCAAGAAATAATTTCGACACTTGAACATTTTTCATGAACTAAACCTATATGAAAGCTGAAATTATGTAAGTTGAAATTGACCTTAATTTGACACAATTCTATCTGTTTATCTCTTCAGTGGATATATTATATAATAACTTATTAGCAAATAATATATTTTTATGTTAATCTCACAAAATGTCTAACTGTCCGGATGCCAGTGGCATATCTATGTCATCCCCAATTGAGGTATGTTGTGAAGCTAAAGAGAGTGGAGAGGCGTAGAAGAAGGTTGGAAAGTACTCGGCTAATTATATCCGGTTACTAAACACGGCTAAAGCCATTTCAAGTAACGTTACGATTCTGAATTGTGGGCTTTCCCAGTATTTACGACTCTGGCAAATTAATTCTTAATATTATTGTGGTAATATTAATTTGAATGACAATCGATAGTAAATATTATGGAAGAGTAATACTTACAAGTTCTGAAAATTTCCATGCATTTTTTGAGATGGCAACATATGAAATAATGCCATCTAACGGCATGTGTTTTACGAGTTTATTTCATACAGTTTAATGGATGTTTTATGAAAAATATTATTTATTTTACGTAAATAATTAAAATAAATTGATTTTTTTTTATTAATTGATAAGCTAAAGTTCTTTAAAACTTAAGACAAGATTTTTGTGCATAGTGCAAAGGGTAACAATTATTATTTTTATAAACAATAATTATTAATCTAAAACACTCATCCAAATTGAAAAAAACCTTCCGAGCAAAAGATAAATGTCGCCGGCAGGACTCGAACCCGCACCCTTCTAATGTCCGGTTAGATGCTCTACCGTTGAGCTACGTCGGCTTATCGCAAACCCGCCAAGTTAATCAATATATACTAGTGTTCCATTTTAATAATTACTGTTTTTATTATATTTTCACCTGTAAACAACCAACTTTATTGGTATGAGAGAGGCTTGTAACGGCTAAATCCCTCAAATAGATGGCGTCGAGACAAATTATGTCTACATTTTATTGGTGAAAATTGCTTTGACTTGTCAAATATTTATTAATTGATAAACTAAAGTTCTTAAAAACTTAAGACAAGATTTTTGTGCATAGCGCAAAGGGTAACAATTATTATTTTATAAACAATAATTATTAATCTAAAACACTCATCCAAATTGAAAAAACCTTCCGAGCAAAGATAAATGTCGCCGGCAGGACTCGAACCCGCACCCTTCTATTTGTTACCCTTTGCACTATGCACAAAAATCTTGTCTTAAGTTTTAAAGAACTTTAGCTTATCAATTAATAAATATTTGACAAGTCAAAGCAATTTTCACCAATAAAATGTAGACATAATTTGTCTCGACGCCATCTATTTGAGGGATTTAGCCGTTACAAGCCTCTCTCATACTAATAAAGTTGGTTGTTTACAGGTGAAAATATAATAAAAACAGTAATTATTGAATGGAACACTAGTATATATTGATTAACTTGGCGGGTTTGCGATAAGCCGACGTAGCTCAACGGTAGAGCATCTAACCGGACATTAGAAGGGTGCGGGTTCGAGTCCTGCCGGCGACATTTATCTTTGCTCGGAAGGTTTTTTTCAATTTGGATGAGTGTTTTAGATTAATAATTATTGTTTATAAAAATAATGATTTTTTTTTATTTATTTATATTAAGTGAGTACAAAAGATAACCATACTGCGTTTTTGGTCCCTACATAATACAAACCTAATAGCTTTTCAAGATATGTTTAATAGTTACGAGCCTCACCGCTATGTCTCTGGTTTAGAGATAGAATTAAATACTTAATGGTTGTGAGAGATTTTCTCCAATTTCTTATTATGAGACCAGTATTTTTGCTTCACAATTCTTATCAATAATTCTATTTATGTATATTCTGTAATGGGGACATTTATATACATACTTACATTAAACACACAATTACAGTCATTGGAAACATCAGCAAATTTTACATAAATTGAGTCTTAACATTATTTATTCAACGATATTATAATTTTTTTTAGCAATACGATTGAAATACTTTTGACAAAGCATATCAAAAAATATCATGTAGTAAAATTATAATATTTTAAATTCTATTTTCGGATTTTCTTTATTATAATAGTGGTTCTCAAACTTTTTGATTCGCGGCGCTCTTGCTAAATCCAGATTTTCCAAAGGCTCACTGTGTCCAATTTGTAAAATGAACGTCACTCAATGAATTTTTTTTCCGGAACCATCATGTAAAATTTTTTAAAATAGACGTTTGAGGTTAGAAAAAACTTTAACGTCACTAAGAGTTAAGTGTAAAACTAAATGAAAATGAGCCGTTTCGTCGCTGTTCCGGCACTCCTGGGAGCAAGTCGCTGCTCCCGGGGGTGCCGCGGCGCATACTTCAGGAACAACTGGTCAAAACCACAAGGTAACTTTATACAATTTTCATAAGGCAATCCAGCCCAGTACAAAATATTATTTTTGTGGAAATATTATTGTTTAAATCAGTGCTCCGCAACCGGTGTACCGTGGCACACTGGTGTTCCGTGAGCCGAATACAGGTGTGCCGCGGTCAAATGCAATGTACGAAAATTTATTGTAAAATTCAATTTAATACCTATATATTTTAGCTTTTGGTGTGCCGCGGAATTCTAGGAAGAATTTTGGTGTGCCGTAGATGAGAAGAGGTTGCGGAGCACTGGTTTAAATGATGTTAAAATTCGCAAGCATCTGCCTCACGATTGCTATCATGTGGAATCCGAATTAATTGATTTGGATCCAGAAGCGCTTCAACCCATGCCGCTAGAGGCTCTAGTGCAGCATGTTGCCAGTATTTTGACGAAACTCTGCGTATTAGCAAATGTATTGTATAATTTATGTACGTTCGTTATTATAACTCGTGACATTTTTTTAATGTTTTTCTTATTCAGTTACTATAAACGATTTTATACAGAAGAGAAAGCCAGTAAAAAATGTGATCGCTGAATACTGTAACCACGGTCGATCAGTAAATTATTACATCATCCATTTTCCAACAATCTTGGATTATTTTGGAAAGATGTATGATTCAACCGTGAAGAAATATCGAAAGGGTAATGAATATCATTTCATCGCTTTTATTGACGATTTATTCAGTTTGATGCGGAAATCAATCAATTTAAAATATAAATCATTGATTTTTAGAACTCTAAGTTAGTTTAACCCGAATAAAGAATTTACAATTCAAATACAGATTAAAGAACGTTAGAACTAAAGAACTGAAATAGCGAATTAAAAATCGAATAAAGATTGAAGAACTTTAGAAATAGAATAAAGAATTTAAAAATCAAATGCCAATTAAAGAACGATGGAACTAAAAAATATATTGGAATAAAGAAATTTTAAATCAAAATCTAATTGAAAAGTTAAAGGGATTTTTTTTCTTTTGATATTTGCAAACTCCAGCAAATAAACATTAAAAAATCGTGTTTTTTTTCGGAGGTGGGTACTTTTATTTGATTCCTTTGTTAAACTAGATTTTTTTACTTCCGTTATTTTTTGTGGTATTGTGCCACTGAACAGATAATTACTAGAAGTGTGATAAATATCATCGCCAATTTTCATAAGTTCTTTCGACTAGGCTAAAGCTAGACCAATAGGATTGATTATCCGCTTAAGAAAGAATTTCGACATTTGAAATCAATTTCACCGGAAGTAAAGACAAAATAAGCTTACTTATGGCACACGGCCACGCCCACAACACACGTCTATCTGTTTATCTCTTCAGTGGTTAATAAATACGTCAATATCAAAAATTATTTTTTTTTACCATCACAAACCTTTCTAAAATTCTCAAAAGTTTAATTATTTTGTTACATGAAATAATTAATTTTATTGTTGAAACATTGGCGCCCTAGTTCCTATAGAAATAATTCAAGGTCACGACGAGATTAATACAGGAGATCTTATCAAAGTTTTATTATGGAGCGCGCGCAACTAATCTGGTAAAGATGAGATCTTTGTGGCTTAATGGAACGCTGGCATACTTACAAGTTGCTAAGAAATATTCGTTGAATAGAAATATGGGTTGTCTGCCATAAGTAAAAACTAACGAGATAAGTATCAGGTAGATCGACAATTCAATAATCGAATTTTTCTGCTTGCAAAATTAGTCAAATATCTTTTTTTCACAAAAACGGCGCTACAAAAATTATCAAATTATTAATATTATTATTTATTCATAAAAAAATACCTTCAATGATTTCGATTTATATAATTATTCCAAAATAATGGGTTTAAAATGGGTCTCTTGCGTGCGTTTTCATCTGGATTGGAAAATTTCATCCGAATGGATATTTATACCTACTGAGAATAGGGAGATAAGAAAAAATTATCATGCTTTTAATTTATTTAAAAGAAAATCAAACAAGCATTATTGTTTTCAATTCGTGTCGTCACTCTTAAAAAAGTACCTCTTTTTCAGATACAACAAAAATTATTGATTTTTTTTAGATTTAAATTTAAACTGTGACAGTGAACTTGACAATTTTAGCTTGTTTTTACTGAATTGTAAATAGGTACTCTAGGAAAATTTGATTTATTTCTACGATCGTGAAACTCAGTGACAGTTTTACAAATCCATATTTATAAAATATGCATAATTCGATTTAATTTACCTAATTTGACAATTATGTGACAGCTAGTCCTAATCATCAATAAAGAACATGTGTCACATTTGACTTCAACAATGTCAGGTGTTAAATAATTTACAGAACAATGTCACATTTGACTTCAACAACGTCCAGTATTAAATAATTTACAGAACAATGTCACATTTGACTTCAACAACGTCAGGTATTAAATAATTTACAGAACAATGTCACATATGACTTCAACAACGTTAGGTAAAAATAATTTACAGAACAATGTCACATTTGACTTCAACAACGTCAGGTAATAAATAATTTACAGAACAATGTCACATTTGACTTCAACAACGTCAGGTATTAAATAATTTACAGAACAATGTCACATATGACTTCAACAACGTTAGGTAATAAATAATTTACAGAACAATGTCACATTTGACTTCAACAACGTCAGGTAATAAATAATTTACAGAACAATGTCACATTTGACTTCAACAATGTCAGGTATTAAATAATTTACAAAACAATGTCAGTTTTCAATAGTGTCAAGGTCCCTTCCTGCCAGAATGTCGGTTGCGATATTCGATCGTATTGCCTCTCCTTTTAACATCGTGAATAGCAAAACAGAGTAACAAGCTCATGAACTGGTGACCATTCAGTTCTGAAGACGTGACTGAAATTAATTAGGTAAAATGAATATTTTATTCTGAAAACAAAAGGACGTGCGTCCAAACAATTGGTTTATGAGACTAGGTAACACATTTTTCATGATGTGTTAACGCACTTTAAAGCATTTTAATAGCTGAGGGAAGTAATTCATTTTTTACTATACTGAATTTAAACGTATTTCTAGTATATTGTTATTCATATTATTTGACTGAACGCTAAATGTTTTTATTTTTTTTAATAAGCATTTGAAAGAAGTGAAACTCCGGAAGATGCAGAGTGTGAAAATCAGAATTATTCCAGCTCATGGAAGACGTAATTTTTACAACATTTGCGATTGTCGAAGGTTATTTGATAATATGCATTTATAAAGGTTGGCATTGTTGTAACGTCTTCAGACCTTGTACATGATAAGTATGACAGAGCGTTATTTCCAAAATAATGATAAGTAAATACAGTCTGCAAGATGCTAACGAGGTTACAGAGCATCTCCTTTTCATGTTATTTTGCATGATAATGCTAAAGATTGTAAAATTCTGAGAATACATACAGTACTATCATCAGTCACGTATTGTTGAACATATAAAAAATCACTTATTAATTGAACTAAATTTAAATCATCATTAAAAAATCATACGACTTCCTTACTTTAGAGATATTTCGGGAGTTTAATGTATCGTCTATGTCATATTTGTATGAAAAAAACGCCTTATATCAAATACACAAATAATTTTTCAATAGTAAAATTCACCCCACAGATAGCAATTGGAAAACTATTAGAAAACCCGTTTCCACTATTTAGAAGGAGATATTATTAACGCTCTGATAGAAGTAGGTGCGTAGGTACTAGAGGATATGTTTATTTTATTAGTTGGAACCGCTCTAGTCAAATTAATAATATTGTTATTGATTGCTCTTCAAACAATTTCAATAGCTCCTGGTCCTCATGTTTGTAACTTGATCTCTACAGATTATAATTTACTGGTATGGCTCCAAAATTTATTCTTAGAAACTTCATCCCAAAAACATCCAATAACCTTTGGCTATGTAAACATCTAGCATCGTGAGCTAAAACTGTATGATGACTCCATTTGAAATATCTTTGGGGGTCGTAATAGCATCTGTTGGTGAGATTGGCTATTCTGTCAATTTCTTGGCCTACCAATAAACCCACTCACTCCTTCAAATGCATATTCATATGCTGCGATTGGTGACATTAGAGTTGTTGAAATGCAAGCAGTGACCTCTTGGCTTCGTTAACTCTAAGGCATTTCTCCTGCAGCTTTTTCAATCCTATTGATTGCTTCTTTCAGGATAAGTTCCGATCTGGTCACTATAGGTAGTGATCAGTTCGGAACTTTCGTATAGGTACCTATGTCTACAGATCTACATGGTTGCATGGATGTGTTGATGTGTTGTAGATGGACCTCGTGGCTTGCAATTATCTCACAGTCTCTGTTTACCTTTTTAAGCTACAAATTGAAATAGGCATTTCCTGTAAAATGTCATAAATGGCTATCATTCTTTTGCTTTATAGGTACAAAAAATTGTTTGTTCGCGCTTATAACATACTACCATAAAGTCAATTAAATTAGTAATGTTGCAATGGTACACAAACGAGTTCTAAAGCACTTTGAATTGCGTGAATGCAGAGACATATAAACCATGGAACGTTTCGTAGAAGAACATCCCCTACACCAGTTTCCCGGATGCATAGCTGTGATGAATCAACAGACTACCGATGCCGTCGACTGGCTGAATAACCACAACATTCCACTTTGACCTCCGCCAACCCCATACAAATAATAACAAGTGGCATTTTAATACCTAGTTACGTCTCTAGTCGTTGCATTAATCGATTCTTCATATTATCGGTTTAATTCAGGGATAGGTGGCGACTGATGACGCCCAGCTGCCCATGTTCAGATCGCCATCGGATTATTTCGGAACACATGCTTAGTATTCATATCGAGTACTCTGCTATTGTCGCCTGAAGTAGGCCGCCGTTACATAAGTATGTTTTGAACACAGTTCCATCGGCGTTTGATTGGGTTGACTAAAATTATACCTGCGGCTTCGTCATATTTTGGTGATGGTTTTTGTTTCGGTTTTATTATTCTTTTATCCGTGGCAGTGAGAAATTTGTATCATTAATATTTCTACTTTGTGGACACATATTTCTTGCGGTAGTTTGATTATGGTTAGTCGAAATGACACATATATTGTGTTGTGGTGTTTGTAGTATAGAGAAATACATTAATTTAGTTAAACTGGTTCGATATTAGATGATTTGTGTGACGGGTTAGTTAAACTATCTTAACCTGTTTGACTTCATCAGGATTTAGGAGGTTCTAAATTAATAGAAAATATTAAAATCCATAAAAATATGATTATGACATGCTCAAGAGTCTCGTACGAATTTCTATGAGGGTCTGAATACCTTGCATTTGTAAGTTAATACGCCTTTGAATACATTCGAGAACCTTCTTGTGAAACTTTCCTGTATATTTTACGGTCGAACTGGGTATTTCCAAAATACGGAAAATATTTGTATGACTACAACCAGCAAATCTTATCTTTTGTCACGTGTAAGTGATGTATCGCTTAACACACTACAATTACACGCTAATACTATAACCTTAACAAAAAGATTTCAGAAAATATTAGCGTAAAACTTTTATTGCAAGCTTTGGAATCGAAATGAAACCTTTTATGTAGGCACCTTGCTTTTGTGTCTAAAAGGAAGAAATTGAAAAGAATAGGCTCAGGTAAGTTACATTGTATAGATGTATTCAATGGTGCCTCAAATCTTTTAAAAACATGACTTGTAAAAATATCTACCTGTTAATACTCCCGGTGAGTTGCAGTATTTGTTTACCTTTGTATATTTTAAATTTGTCACACTTTTTATACTGATTATAAATCATCGTTAAAATACAACCATCTTCGAAATAATGATTTTAATCCTTCCAGGTTTTTAAATATTTTTCGTAAATATGTCTATCCGAAAAGGTGGACACTTATTTCTGCGTAATCTATAGATTCTGCACTTTATTAGTGAAAATTTATTAAGGAAGATTCTTATTTAATAAATCCGTTTTCTATAACCGTCCTGGGATAGATGAAGACCTCGTGTGTCTGTGACATACTGGTTAAAATAACGAGACCGTAAAAATAATATTTCTTCGAAAAGTTATCGAGAATTCAATCAAATCGCTTGTTCCATAATGCAACATAATACAAATGCTTATGAGTTCGCTCTAGAAACCCGCTAGAGCGTCAAGTCAGATGACTGGGCGAGACTGTAGAAATAACTAGTTGAGAGATTACCTGCGCAAAAACATAATTGAACAAACATACAAAAAACCTAATGAATTTGCAGCGAGGTTTTGGCTGACTTAGATACATCAGAAATAAATTATCTCCAACGTTTCGTAAGAAGTGCCAATACCCAAATGCAGTTTAATTATCCTACACATTGAAGAGATCATCCTTTGCACAATGCATGGTTTTTAAACTGCTTGAACGCTTTGAATTGCGCAGTCGGGTTGCGAGTTTTAGTGCGTTGAAGTCTTTTGCTATGAACGTATTTATTTGGCGCAGAAATAATATTCGCCTAGACACTAGTTTAACGTTAATTATTCAAGATTTTAAACGTTTTTCAAAATATGAAGGAAACATTACGGTATCTTATTTATTTATTTGAATGAGAGACTGATATTTCAAAGCTCATTTTCTCGTGTTGAAAATTACCTTGCGATCCATTAATCTCAGAGAGGAAAGTTATGCAAAGTTCAATGATTTATCCGGATCAGGTATCAGATTATAGACTTTAAGGTTTTTATTAAACATTCTAAAAATTTGGGTGGAGATAAAACGCAAATAAAATCAATTTCACTTGCATTATTAGCTTACTAGTGTACTCGTTATTATTAGTGTACTCGTACCTATCAACTTTCATTAATGAACAGTTTTCCGAAAACCTTTATTTCCACAGTATTTGTGAGAAGATCTTGGATAAAAATCTGGTATATAAAGTAAAAAGATAAAATATATTTGAAGGAGTTGAAAACAAAACGCATGCCATAAAACATGTTGCATTTCAAATATGCAAATTGTTAATTGATTTTCCAAGCGCTGCAAACAACGACAAGAAGTATGGCTAATTTTCCAGCGCGTACTGAGACTTGTGACTTGCGACAAGTCGCTCTTGACACAGTTTTTCTAGTTTTATTTCGATGTGATAGGCTCTGGCTCATTACTGCAGTCTCGAGTGCTGATGGAAAACGATCAGATTCACTGTGGACACGATAAGTTTCATGCAATATGCGAAGTCATAACCAAATGCATTTTCCTGAACCTCACGATGTTTACTGCTCGATACTGAAACACTTTGACAACGTAATAATATATAAATAAGTAGAATTGACACCTCAGAGGGTGTTGTGATGAGTTTTGACAGAAATAATCATACTAAATTTTGATAACAATCACGATGTTTATTTTCATATCTCTTGATGTTTTTTTCTCTTGGAATTTGAATGATAATCTACAAATAAGTCGGTATGGGAAAATTTACATGAGGAATATCTTAGTTATGAGAATCATTCAGATTTTTGAAAGTGAGATATCAGATTTGTACAAATATGCATGTTCGGTTTAACTACTTTTATTCGTCACTTTCAGAACGTATTTATCGTTTAAGTAAAGTTTTTTTATATTTTGCGACCTTTTTGTAAAATTTATGACAAAACAGTTAATAGACTTAATTTTTATCGGAATTAAGAAATTTCACAAAGATTTTTAGAATAAAATTACAGGAATCTACATAGTTAATTCCATTCGTCAATAATTCCACTTCATGTATCGTATATTTACATTAATTCAGTACATTTTTTTTTCCATTCAAGTAGAAACTTTCCTATTGTTGTATACATTTATTTACCTTGTATATATATCGTCAAAGCGTAAAAAGATTATAATGTTTTTGTGATTTATTTTTGATCGTGGAGTAAAATTTAATAAAATACCACCTGAATCACATGTCACATATTTTATCTTCCCATGAAACGATAGAAAAATCACAGTACTGCATTATCTGCCTTTGTGTTTTGGTTTTTGTATTATTGTGTTTTTTTTTTGGAATCACACATTATTAAACCATACAATCTATGAAAGCTTTTACTGGTCAACTGGGAACAAATCCCGTTTTAAGGCAGTCAAATTGACAAGTTTAGGTCATATTAAGTGTCATTATACAAAACAGAATTAAAAAATCTAGTATTGACACAGTATGGCAATACGATACATTTAGAAAAAAGTGTAATTATCAAGTATTATTATTATATTTCGTTCAGCAAGTACAACTTTAGTAAATTCTTTACGACCACATGTTTGTCCCTTCTCCATTCCTTGGTTAGGGCTTTCAATCCAGTTAAGATCCCCTCCCAAAGAGCACAAACAATGCAACACAAATTCAGTCAGTAAATCGAGCCATGAGAGGTATTAATAAGAAGGCCAAAGCGCCACTAATATATATGTTTGTAATTATTAAAAAAAAAATTAAAGAATTAACTGTCATTATGTAACATATTATGTTCCCCAAATTATTATTCATATTGCAACTTTTTTTTTTAGATTCTTAAAATCACACTCTCAATCAAATAATTCGTAAATTTCTCGCAAGCTTACTTGTTATTTCCGGTTTTTTATATTTATTTTAAGACATTCTATAATATATTTTGTTTACTTTTCATTTCACCAATGCCTTTTTGTGCTTAATGCAATGGAAGTTTAATATTTTCTTTATAGAATGGGTGACATTTGTTGCCGACTAATACGTATGTACATAAGATTTCTAATTAAGATAAAAACTAAGACATATGCAGCATTAGCAGGTATCATGGAAATTTATTCAATAATTATTTAAATTTTAAGTGAATGTAACTGAAATCGGAGAATTTTTCATATATTATCTATGAAAAAAAATATATAATTCGAAGTGTTGGTATGATGTAGAATATCGACCAAATTTTCCTAAAACTGATTTCTGTGACCAGTCGTATACGACAACTTTCACCCCAACCGGTACATTCATCATGCCGGTGATCTTGTTTCAGCTCTTATAGGACCAAGTTTAAAAAATATGGAATAATATCAATAAGTACGGAGTGCCTCAGGGTAGCGTCCTAGGCCCTTTAATATTCTTAATAGGTATAAACCAATTATCTTTTCGATTTAAAATAATGGTATATAAAAATTGCTTGTATTCTAAAAATTGTCTGTAAATAAATAGAAATGAATAAATAAAATAAGTACTTTAATAAAATTAAGATTGCTTTGTGGTGTCATTATTTTTTTTATATTAGTATCACACAAGAGTCCCAACTGCTCCCAACCGTCTGGAGACAGTGAGACTATGGCATCCCCATTTCTGGGTATGTTGTGAGACTGGAGGTATTGTGGAGGGGAAGAAGAGAGGGCAGTGGTAGGTGGGAAAGTACTTGGTTATTCAGATCTGGTCACCAAACACGGCTAAGGCCATTTAAAGCAACGTTTCGATTCTGAATGGTGGTCTTTCACGAGGGCGATACTGACAGTATCTACCACTCTATTAATAATAAAATAAATACGAAATACTTTGTGTACACCACTGTTTAATATATAAATATCAACAGTGGTGTGTACAAAGTATTTCTTATTAGTTTTATAAATAAAATAAGGTCGATTATGCTATTACAATAAATTGAATATTCATTCTAGACTTATAGAAAAGACAACAGTCCAAAAATAAAAATCTGAAAAAAATATCTGAGACACTACCTGGGTTGTAAATATATTCAGGTATAGCTTTGCAATAATATAAAAAGATAGGAGACTAAAAAATACGGGAATTAATTGAGGATGATATTCGTAATTCTTAAATTGAAATACGAATATGTGATCGATAAAAATGACTATAATTCGGTCTCAATAGATCAATTGGTAGATACGCCAGTCCCAGTGAGATCAGAGGAACTAGGTCCCAGTTGCGAGCGTTACCTTTTTTTATTATCTGTGTCCTTCTCAATTTCATACTTCATTAAGGTTTTTTTTTATATTGCGTTCTTCAATGATTAAAAGTTTTAGTAATCATAACATTATGGAGAGTATTGATGATTTTTAATCATTGCTTTATTGATAAGTGAAACTTAATTCCCCAATTCCATTGCATTAGATTACATTCTACCAATTAATAGCACGCAATACTTGTGCATGTGGTAAGTTGATTTGGTTTACTTTCTACGTTTCGATTTTCACCGTATCTTCAATAATAAATTGTGACAAACGACCCGCAACCGGAGTTCAGCGCGTGCAACATGTATTAAAAATAAGAAAGTAAACACCCCGATAATAATAAAATTGATGACTAATCAACATAAATATTATGTTTTTTTTTTCAATATGTTATTAATATTTTTCGGTTTGTGAACTAATCAGAATCACAATCACAACAAACATAAATTTAAACCATTAGGATCGAAGCATGTAAGTACGAGTATGTAGAAGACTTTGATCAATTAGGCACCAACTTATCATTAGGTGCGGGGAAGGAGGTGGGCGTGCTATCAATTTATTCTCGGAGAGCTAGGTAACCAAAATAGACATCTTCCTACAAAGTATCCTAAGTTACTTTGGGTGTTGCTCACCAAACTGAAAAATCGAACCTGGAGAAACTCATGGTCATTGGCAAAGTGGAAGGCAGGAGAAGCAGGGGTAGCTCGCCAGTTCGTTGAACTGATGCAAGATCAAAATCCATACAGAATTCCAGAGGGGACAGAATATTCACTAGACCGATCCAGACTAATCTAACAAAAACAGTGAAGTTGCTTCTAGAGGAGATACTGGACATACAATAATAGATCGAAGCCACCGAATTAGGGCAAGATAAGAATGGGTATACACCCAGCATATGAGAATGGCATGAACATGGCGATGATGAAAAATGAGAGATTATATAATATGAATGAGCAGATCACAATGTGATAACAAGATGACATATTAGCACAATAATCTTACATACTGACAAATATAACACATCATTAAATTTAGTCAAACAATCCAAACAACTAAAAAGTTTAACAATGCCTAATATGTCATAACATCGCACTTAATTTTTTTGGTGTACATCCAGTCACCTATCTCAGAACAGGTTTCACCTAGTGAGGTAGATAATGTAAACCATACAATAATATAATTATGTAAGATATATTGTAGTTATATTTAAACATGCTGTGGCGTATTGTATGAAACTGTATAACGTTCTTTCAATAAAAGTTGATTTATCGACACTGAAACTAGATCCACCATTTATTTTGTTACATTGCATTGTTGACGTTTATCATAGGTTATCTCTTCGAGTGCAAATATTGGACAATCCCCGAACTTCGTTTATTTAATCATGTTGCAAATGAAATGATAAATTTCTTAATCGCATACAGTCCTAATGATAGCTGTAACTTGCTCGTATATTTCCTAATATTACAGATATATCATACATTAGCCCAGTGGCTATAATTAAACCCGATGTAAACTCAGACGGTTTTGCAATGACTGCTGAATTAAGTAATATGTATTTAGTTAACACCAAATGCAATTTATGAATGTTATTCTTCGTTCAAAGATTTCCACTGCAACAGCATTACTATTGACTAATTATTAAAAACATACTGAATAATATTATTAACTTTCATCTAGAGGAAAAGTCTCAAATCAAGTTATGTATAGTGGACATTTATCTTTAAATGTCTTTTCGCCAACTTGTACAAATTATGCATTTTTTGGTACTTGCCAAGTGTAAAAAATATGATTGTAGCAGAGTTCTGAATTATGCCATACTCTTATCGTACGATTACTACCCAGTAGCAAGATTTATACGGTTACACGATACATTATATGTATCTGGTGTTCACATAATTGTGTATCTAAATTGCAATCGCACTATAAACTACAATCTCTGTTAATCAAACGTAAACTTTCTGGTGTATTCCATTTGTACAAAATTATACATGCATCAATTGATACACCAAACATTCACAAATCAACATTAATACACCAACAAAAAAACAACAAGGAGGATAAAAGACATTTTTTAAATTAAAGCCTATCACACAAACACGGGATATTTCTCTCCTTTGTCGCGGACATTATGAAATTACAATACTATACTGCTCTAATAATGAAATAGACATTTTTAATGACACAATTAATAAATTTAAAAAAAAATTACCAACTGATTTACTAACTGATAATGTGATGATGCCCTCTATTAAGTACCGAAACAGTGTACCATCAGCACAGGTGACAATAAGGAGTTAGTTTATACACCTACTTTATAATATGTTTTCGACCTTTCACTTCTTTTTCATTCTTATTGTCATTTTGGCGAGATAATTTTTGTTGTTGTTTATTGTACTTATTAATTATTATTGCTATGTAAACATTCATGTATGTAAGTTTTGGGAATATTGCCTGTTTTATGTACTAAAATAAAATAAAATAGAATAAATTTCTGATTCTCAACTGAGTCGTAAAAAAATTATTGGTCGGGTGTTTATTGACGCTTTTAACAATGCCTGTGCCTACCAGTTACGACGATCTACTTTTCAGGTGTCGTGGCAATTGGGTTGGAAGCAAAAACACAACCATTGAAATCGGTGGTAAAGGAACCCAAAAGAAGACACAAACGGAACCAGATCGAGCGACAAAGAAATAATAAATGAGTTTTTTAAACTTTCTGTTTACCAGACCATTTAATCGAACAATTTAATACAGTTATTGATTGGTACTAAGACCAAAGTGATTCTGATATTAAATAGCCCGTCATTGAAATAATTGGACGCAGCGGATATACCTATAGGATGTATAAATAAATATGATATTGTATGAGGTGAAGTCACCAACTCCGGAACAACGGCGCCTTAAGGCACATTGAAAACGGTACTCTTTTACTCTTCGCCTACGTCGGCCTGGTCTCCTCGATCAAGAAGAATAGCAAATCGAGCACCACAAGTAGAAATGACGAAACATCATTTCGAAATACATTAGGGCAGCTCGTTGTGGAAATATTCACTTCTGTTCGGTGCTATAATACCTACTTTCACTTGTTATTGGATTCAAGATCAACGCGCGAAAATACTTATATATCGGTCACGGAATAACTTTTATGCCATTTCTCCTCCTCTAAATTCCATTCCGACATACTTAAAGTTGTAAGCGAAGCTTGAATGAGGTTTACATTGCGTACAATTTTACTAAATTTTTACGGTCGGCACGTGCAGGTTTTTATATTTTGACAGTTGATTCACCGTTAATTTGAGGAAGCTATGTGAAATTGTTAGAACTGGACCTTGCCGGTGAGTTGACACGCTTCAAATTTAGCGTTTTTGCATCTTTCACACCATAAACTCTGTGGCTTATTTCTTCCGCATTTTATTGGACATTTACTGCTTTAGATTGACGCCATAAAAGCAGAGTTCTTAGAAATGTAAGCGGTTTTTTGATCAACAAAGCTTAGTTTTTTTCAACCTGAACATCTTTAAAATGTTCCAGTTTAATCTGACGGACACAGAAAGCATTTTAGCCTTTTTCTGTCCATGTTTAGAATTCTGTGATACCTGCTACCTGCGGTTCGGCCTGGTTAGCGTAGCCAGGTATAAGGTAGCATGTGCAATTTCTATGGAATCATATTTAGGATACTGTTTGGATCAGGTAGAAGGGATCAGGTGGAAAAAATAGGGGTGAATACATCCCCGACCTGAGTCTTGTGACCTGCCACCACAATGGTTGGCGAATAACATATTGGGTTTGCTCGACGAAAGCTAAACAATATTACTATGGAGAATTGAACGAATGCTGAGCTGGCAAGCACTTCTTGGTTCATCAACAATTAATTCCTATGTAAATATCATCGCAAACGTTTATTTTTATTCTGTCCATCTACTCTACATGTGTATATAAAATGACATTGAATTATTTTTGGACCTCCTATTTCAAAATTCTCATCATGCATGTTATACACTCATGCGCCCCAGGGATATCAATTCTACTGTATTCAGTTGTTTTCCGTTATTTTGCTTATTTTTACTGCCATATCCAGTGCCATAAATCAGGGTTGGCATCAGAACTTCAATAATAAAAAAGTACCCTGCATATATTTAATTGATTTAACTATTTATTAAATGATTATGAGCTATTTTGAGTAAACTACTATTTAATAAATAAATATCAATATGTTTCGAAACCATTGGTTCCCTCTCCAGGTTACAAAGTATGCTATAAAAAATAATGACAAGCATAGATAAATTATAAAAAAGAACAAAACAAAATTTGTCCGTTCATATGTAATTATTATTTTAGTATACTTTGTATCCTGACGATGGAACCATTGGATTCGAATATTTATTAGTTAAATAGTGATTTATACAAAATAACTCTTCATTTAATTTAAATAGATACCACATAGTGATTATACCTTAATTGGGGAAGAAATCATTTTTGAATTATGTTTTTCCCTTTGGGAATGTTTACAATATCGTCTCTGTTCTGAGTCTCGTATCTACGAAAACAAGTTTTTACAGGAGAAGGAAAAAACTGTCTATTTTCAATATTTTAAAGTATTTTATAGCAATAATTTTTTTATCTGATTAATGCATTACTTATTTGAAGTGACAAAAATATGAAGTGAAAGTGAATTGTAAAAGAAGTGAGAAACGTCCGATGAAGATATTCGAGTCCTATCCAACAGAATAATATGTATGTACAAGACAATGTTGTTTTGTGACAGTACAACCTCTTTGCCTACCCCTTCAGATACGGCGTGATGGTTCGTTTTTAATTTTCTGAAAACAGATGCACAAGTCCAAAAGCTTTTCTCACAGTGATATTTTTTGGCGTTAACTTGATTTTTTTGTGCCGGACATTATAGCTGTAAAACTACGAAATTCATTCGAAACTAAAACAACGATTCAATTAATTACTTCCTTAAATGTAATATCCAATGGGAAGTAAACATTTATCAGCAACTTTATTTTGCAATTTATTTTACGTCGTCACAATTATTTTATTTTACTGTTGCTAGGCTGTTCTAACTAACTGATAAACTTTTTACTAATTATATTATTATCATTTTCTGGGAAAAAAGGCTATTTGACGAAACGAAACAGAGTTAACATCCTAATCGCTTTTTTTTAAATTTTGACCATCTTGGAAGGTTATCAAAAACATGAAATGATTGAGTAACAAAATCGGATTATTCTGAATATTTTAAAATTGTGCTTCAGAAATAATCACATTAATAATATTTTATTCACAATTAATTAACTAAATTAAGATGGTTTGGAGCCTAAAGCACGCTCCTCCCGAATTACTTATTGATTTGTTTGATTTTTCCATGTCTTCATGAAATGTTTCCGACTATTTCCCATTATTTCGTCTCATGTAAAATATAACCAATGAACAAGAATTTCCTAGATCATAGATCTGTACCGATTTGAAATATAACTGATGTAGCCAATTTACATAAGACCCTATGAATCCTAAGCCCCAAACAGGCCATTAAAATGGTTATCTGCTCAAGAAAGAAATGCGATATTTTAAAAAGTTTAATCAATTTCACAAGAATCATGAAAAATTGCCCTCACTTCGGGAACAGTCATACAAACAAAAATCAGTTTCTTCAATCTCGATTCTATTGCACTTTCTTTCTTCCTGTGCCAATACCATGGCTCATTGAACAACATATTTATTATGAAAACTCCCCCATGGACCGCTAGCCTCACTTCTCCACCAATCTTACTGCCTGCATTCACCTGACAAACTTTTTAAAGGTGTACTTATGTCTATTATTTTGTTAATATACATACTAACATTAATATGTAATTACAATAAATTCAGAAATAACTTCCTGCATTTCTTAATGTAATTAGATTATTGTACAATATTTTTTAAGGTAAACAACAAACAACCATAATGTAATGATATTATATTAACAGCAAATATAAATAAATCAATAATTTGGACCAACAATTATTATAGGCGTACTAACACCGCACATATGTACATTGTACAGGATACACGCGTAAATATCACTCATTCAATAGCTTATGTGCAAATATTTCTAAAACTTGGATAAGTATAGGGATCACCATAATTTTTTGCACTTTTAAGATCGCTCTTACCTCTAATACTGTACATCTCTACCGGACGGGGAAAGGGCACGCGGTCAGCGGCACGTAAAAGCTCTGTTCTTGGAAATTTTGACACCGTGCACAGGGTAATAACGCGCTTTTTGTGTAAAACAATTTTACAAACAGATTACACATTTTAAATAAGTGTCCCGGGGTAAATTTAATTAAATCGTTTAATCAAGGAGCTACAGGAAACCGGTCCAATCCGGTAAATGTGAAAAAACAAGAGACGTTCACGGAGTTGGAGGGGCAAAGGGAGTCGCACAAGTTAACGCTTCTGCATAAGAGGATCTGGGCTTGTCGATGCGCAAGCGTTCGATCGCCTTAGCGATACCCTGATCTACTCCGTGTCGAAAATTGAATTGGACTTACGGTAACAGAACTTGGATGCAGCAAAATGGGGCAATCTGCCATACAATCAATAATAATACCCCAGGTGAAGGACATGTTCGCTGATAAACTGATATCTAGAAGAGGCGAAATCCCATGGCCCTCCCATAGCCCAGTCATAACAATCACAGATTTTTTTTAGTGGGATTTTCTCGAAGGTTGGGTATACTTGAATAAACCAGCCACCATACTAAACGCGATTATTCGTCAAGGGATAATCCGACATCCCGCGCGCTTTGAGTTATTCGAAATATTGGTGACAGATTAGAGATATGCCAGCGACATGGATGGTGGACATTTAAACGATATAATTTTACCGTTTGTCTACTTTTATTTAAATGAACATTAATTTTCGTATGACTTTTACTTGTCATTTTATTGAGTTTTCAAAAGTGCAAAAACTTATGGAGCACCTTATAAAATCAATATACTTGAGAAACATTAGATATTACCGACAAAATAAATTAATTTGTTATTATGCAAAGTTTCCCAGAATTTAGATAATTTTATCATGAAGACTTGACTACACGTACCTCAATGTATATAAGTCAATATAAGATAAATTCTTAATTAAATTTACTTTATTTTGTGTTCAAATGACTTGTTTACCTTCTTTCCGGTGTATAGAATGAAATAAAGAAAATTAAAAACATTGCAAATTTAACCTGGCCGTTGTTACAAATTAATTATTTTAGAAAAAGAGCTCTACGTGTTCTAGGTGGAGGGAATTTTCATTTATTTAACGTTGAATTGGCCGTAACTAAAGAAATAAACGGAACAGAATGAAATGAGTTCGATATTCAAATTCGAAACTGTTATGATAACGGCTGACGATGTTACATAATTGAATTTGGGTAACACGCGATTTCTAAATGCGGAGAATTTCAAAATAATTGATTATTATTTGTACAGAGCCTATCAATGAAAGAATACTAATAATCTATTGGTAATAATTATACCGATTTATAATTCTAAATGTGTATGTGTTATTGAAGGCAGTTCCAGGGGGAAGACGTAAGGCAAATTGAGGAAAGCAACTACAGAGGCTGTACGAGGAGAGGCTATGAACGAAAGCCGCTGAAGTAGCTCAGGGTAGGGACGCTTGAGAGCGCCTTGTCGAAGTGGCGGGAGTCCCCTAAACGAATAGAATAAAGGGGTAGAAGGTGAGATGTAATATAGTAAATATTTGTTAGCTTGCCGAAATGTTCGAAGTGTTTATTTATTCATACAATTAATAAGATGGACTTTTTTTACACCACTGTTCTCAATATATAAATATCTATATATTTCAGAAGCAAAGCTTTCCTCAATATAATTATAATGAAACGTTTTTCTTATTAATTATATTAATAATGAGCCACAAAATAATCGTAATGACACATTTTTTGAAAAATGTTTATTTATTATTTTATTTTATAAAGTAGACAATATATATTTATATTATTTTTTTTGGGTGTTTTAACCCTAGAAGACTAATCTTAGTCGTTTCGACTAACACTGCTTGCATTTTATGCTGTATCTCTTTAAAGAATTCGCCGATCGCGCCTATTCTACATACGACACCGTTTTTAGTCTAGTCTGCAGAGAACATACGGTATTTAAATGTGTCAATTGAACCAAAGGTTGATATTTTGTTTTATAAGAGAATTGTCCTTTATAAGTCATATCGAACGAGAATTTTTTTTTTTCAGATTTACGTAAACACTCAATTTGGTCTCAAAAAATTGTAGCTTTAAGTTTGTTTTTAATAAATATTATAAACTACAATTGTTTTTTATTCGTATTTAAAAAATTGTGTTATAAAACTATATACACGTTTGAAACCTTCGCAAATAAAAAAATGCATTTTGTGAGGGTTAATAGTAGCGTTAGTCAAATTCATAAATAATTAATCTTTACGTGAAAAAATATTATTAGTATTTATTTATTTGTAAGAAACAAACAGATTAAAATATAAATATATAAAGGAAGCTTAACTAAAGGTGCCAACAAAGTTTCTTGTGCTTAAATACGTGATATAAATAAGTGGTTAAATACAAATGTTTTATTTATGAAGCTAACAAGATGAAGAAAAAATAAAATAAGAAGGAAGGGAGCAGAGGAAGACGAAGATAGGATCGGGACAGGAGATGCTCTCGATATATTTTATACTCGTGCATCAATTTGTGGTCGCACGTATTACTTCGGTTCGAAATTTTGAAAGGTCTTTAAACTATTGTTATTCTTCAATGTCGATATTGTGAAATTTTACGTTATGTTGCGCACAAATATGGGGAATTTGAGAATTTATCCTAAGGTTGATTCTGCATGCGCGCAAATAAAAAAAAATCAGTTTGTCGATTTGGTCTTAGCGGTGTGTAAATGTTCATAAAGTATTCTATGGTTAATCATGCCTTCATGTTTAAAAATAACGTCACACTTCTTAAATTGTTATACGGGTAGGTACTATGAGATTTAAAATGGCTTGAATTAATCTTATAATGGTATCTACTTTACGGCTGTTAACACCTACTCATGACTAATTCCAAGTTTGCAAGTCCAAAAAAGATAACTTTTCAGGATTACAAAAACAAGGTTAAACAGAAGAATTGCTAACTCACGTTTCTAAGTAAAGTGTTAAAAAGACAAGAATCATTGTAATCCAAAAGGTTGGTTTTGTAACAAAACTCTTCACGGTTGAATTTTAGCCAACGTCTACGAAAATTTAGCTTACAGGCAAACAACTCTCATGCAATATATTATACGGTTGAATTTAAGTAAACGATTACAATAATTTGGTTAACGGGCATACTATATATTGTAATTTTTCGCATCTACCAACATTTTACTTGTATCTACATTCTACATATTTTAAAACATCCTAAAATTGACTGAAGCAATCTTCCGAACAAGCCTTCCATTGATATGCTTGGTGTAATTTTAAGTGACCAGCTTAGGCACGGGGTCTCCATCGAAGCCAGAGTCAAGTTAGCCTCTCAGAAGCTGGGCGTACTGTATAAGGACCGCAACTATTTTATTGGTACACAACTGCTGACTCTGTTGGACAAATGTTAAATTTCGTAGCCACCTCTGATCTGGAGCCCCAAAATATATAAATAAAACCCTTGACTCTGTGGAGAAACCGGCGATACGTTTGATAGATTCCCCTATTTTAACAAACGAATTACAATGTTTAGAGCACAGGCGTCAGGTGGGAGTGCCATCCTTGTTCTACCGGCATGTCAAGATGCTCTGAGAAACTAGCGTCTTTGATCCCATCGGCACCATTTGAAAAAGGTTGACATTTGTCATATCAGAATAGGTTGTATCTACGACTGGTTCTGAGTTCAACTGTCCGGCTGTGAAACGATTTTCTGGCCTCTGTTTTTCCTCCCTCCTACAACACGGGTCCACACAGTATCCTCAATGACGACGCCTCCTGTGTGGAGTTAATGTAAAAAAAAAGCAAGTTACCACATTTGGAAAATATTGTCTCTCTGATTTATTTATAAAATGGCAACATCACTAGTAGTTTCCAGATTTACTCCTTCCTCTCCTTAAAAAGACCCTCCACACAGCATCCTCAAAGTTAACATATGATCTAAGGGATTTTTTCCCTCCGGACCTACTGTGTGGATTTTATGTAAAAAAAGTCCACTTATCAAAGAATTTAAACATTACATACAAACATCCCCGAATTGTACAAATATTGATACTTATTAACTAATCCAGTTATGTGCATGCGTGAAGAATTAATATTACGATAGAAATCGAAAAATTTGGATACTTTGTTAATTCGTTTCAAATACATACATTGAGGTAGGTGCAAAAATTTAATTTCCACAAGGTTAAATAATATGTTAGTTATTTGAAATAATGTTGAAACGGAAATGTGGATTAGAGAAATTTTAATCAAAGGCGCAAATAAACAATTATACTAAAAATAAAAATAAAACCGATACATGAAACTGATATTATTATATAATTATTATTAACTTCAATACAAATAAATAAAACTAACCGAGCTTTTATAAATTAATTTTCTAATAACTGTTCTGCATTTAATTTATATATTTTTAAATTATTTATGTATACGGCACAAGATGTGCCATTAACATAAAAGTAAGAAAAATGTAAATACAACAATAACAAGGACACAAAAAATATAAGTTTAACCAATATAAAAGAAACAATGAAAAATTATGAAAATGAATACACTACCTATAAGAATACAGTAAGTATAAAAGAGTGTAAGGTATAAATAGGATAAAGTATTAAAAACGTATAAAGCATAAGATGTATAAAGTATTAAAAAATATACATATCAAAACCTTATAAAAATACAAAGTATGAAAACTTGAAAAATATAAAATATCAAAACGCTTAAAAATATAAAGTATGACATCTTGTAAAAATATAAAGTATAAAAACTTGTAAAGATATAACGCATGACAGCTTGTAAAAACATAGAGTATAAAAACTTGTTGAAATATAAAGTATAAAAACTTGTAAAGATATAAATTATGACAACTTGTAAAAATATAGAGTATTAAAATTAGTAAAAATACAAAGTGTTAAAACATGTGAAAATATAGATTGTAAAAAAATATTATGTAAAATAAAATAAAACTTGAAAAAAGTATAAAATATAAATGACCCTGAATAATATAAAGGCGTTGTAATTAAATCAACATATATAGAATATAGTTATCTATATAGTTTTATATCGATTCTTACCGCACGTGTTGTCAATATTAGAAGCAATTTTTTAGAATTCACCAACCATCTATTTGAAAAAGAGCATGGCTATAATCATAGCACTGCCACTAATATTTTACATGTTCTTTTTATTATTTTTACATTTGATTAGATAATTTAAAAGCTTTAGAAATAAAGAAAGTCATTCAAATTTAGACAAATATTCTTAATATTCATGTTTTAATTAATAAAATTAATTAGCATTACATATGCCGTGAATAATGTATGATTATGTTCGAAACTAGTTTACTTCAAACCCAAATAAAGTGGAATATTTTTCTAGTTTTTTTATTTTTATTTTGAATATAATGGTTCCACCGCAATGTTCAATCAATATTCGCACATTTTCAGAGAATTGTGATCTACATAATAACACCAAAGTCGGTATTCGTGTGCCTAACGTTTGTTTCAATCAAAATTAAATTAACGTGTCGGCCCTTTTTTATAAAAATATCATTCATCCCATTTTAACGGAAAGGGTACGCAGTTCAACAAAAAATAGGGGAGAGCGGTGTGGTTTTTACGACTGTTCTGAGACTTCCATTAAAAATGCATTATGGACCACGATTATTTAAGAAATGGATACCCCATTGTCCACATTAATGGCTATATTGTGCATTATATGATGAAGATCTCAACATCTTTCTGTTAATTACATCCCATACATTTCAGAGTGGTAGATACTATCAGTATCACATTGGTGCAAGACTACCATTTATAATCGACACGTTGCGTTACTTGGAATGGAAACTAAATAATGATTTGTGTAGATAAAATATCGTGGCTTGAAGCCATATATAAATTACAAAAAAAAAAATTCTTTACAGGGCGTAATAAATCGCAAGAAAGGTAATTAAAAATATTTAAATAGATATCTCATTGCTATGGCTTATTAAAAATGTTAACGTGATTTACCTTTGTCAGAAGACTGAATCATATTACATAATTAAGAAATTAAGAGAAAAAAAAGTTTGCTGGAGCAGTAAAAAAGTTTTGGATACAATTGTGCCTTTTTATGTAAGTAAGTATGTATAACAACTAACAACCTCCGTGATCGAGTGTTAAAATTAGTTAGCTAGAAATCCAGAGTTCGCGGGTTCGAGGTCCAGCATGCGTGAATATACCTATATATAATTTAATTTTTGTGTTATTTCTCACATTATATAAATAAAGTAATATCTAGTATATTTGTGGGAAGTTTCAGGGTACTCTAAGTATCGCCCTGGTGGGAGACCACCGTGTTTAGTGACCAGATTTGGACAGCCAAGTACTTCCCAACCTTCCAATTTCCCATAAATTGCTCCTCCCCACTCCCGGGCGATTGGGACTCTTACGCGGATATTCAAATAATAAAAACCTTCAGCACTTTTCAATTATAACAGAGATGTCTGCATAGAAAAAATGTCTAATATTTTTAGAACAACGTTAAAACCCTTATTTATTGTTGAACTATGGCGCAAATTTGAATATTCTGTGTCAGTTTATCTGTTACTTTCTTTACCGTCCATCCCACGAATCTGAAAAAAATTTAGAGTCCACAATTTTTTCAAGAACAAATTGGGCAGCAAAGAAAATTTGTATCAATTACTTAATTCTTAAGAAAAGTGAGCTCTTTGTTTTCCATGAATGAGCATTCGTCAGTCGAATTATCAATATAAATATGAGGTTGCGTTTTATTGCTTTAGAGGGATATGGAATTGGGTAGTTAAATTAAATAGCCAATCGAATTTCAAATAACTGATTACGTTATTATGAATACTCGTTTCCTTCTCGAATTCGTAAAATAATCCATGGTATAGAAAAGATAATCAATTAAGTATAATTTTGGGAAATTCTCCTATTGAAACAAGCTAATTATTTTGTGATCTACTCCTATATAGTCCTTGCATCTGTGTCTTATCGAAATGGGTAAACCCGAAGGCGGTAAAGGTTTTAATAAATTTAAATAAAAAAAAAAAATTGTTTTAAGCCACTTTATTTTTATACATATTTATGCATTCGACCGGTTTCGGTTGGACTCAACCTTCTTCAGGAATGTAAACATATAGTTTATATGTGTACATTCCTGAAGAAGGTTGATTCCAACCGAAACCGGTCGAATCCATAAATATGTATAAAAATAAAGTGGCTTAAAACAAAAACATTTTTTATTTAAATTATAATATCAAGCCACAAAGTGATTGCTTCTTTCGAAAAATTTAATAAATTTCTTTGCATAACTAAGCTTACAACTATCAAATTACAATGCGTTTTCAATGCTACGGTATTTAAATCAGCGACGCCATCAGCTATCAGAAGTTTGAAGGAACCAAAGGGCATACCAGATACTTAGTTCGATGATCGTGCTTTTGGCGTATCAGGCCCTAAAGCCTGGAATAAACTGCCATACGATTTAATATTGATTTAAGACTCGACAGAATTCAGAGCGAAGCTTAAACTCATATCTTCGGAAAGTCATATCTATGGATGGTACAATTTCATACCCAATTTACACAGTGAAGCTAGCCGATTACAGGTAATTTAAAGAAAATTTTAAAAATAACTAAATAACCCGACCGGTCAGTGGCTGAGTCGTTTGAGTTTGAGTCTCACCCAGGCGTCGTGAGTTCAATTCCTCGGCTGGCTAAGTCCTCCATTACGACACAAGACACATCTTCCGCTTACTGTGATGGTAGTAGAAGATTTTCAAATATTGTCGGGTTATTCGTAACCAGGGAATATTTGTCTATCTTTTAAAAAATATATACATATATATAAATATTTATAAATCATCGAAAATTTCAGTTAAATCTTGAATAGAAATTGTTTTGCTTTTTATTTCGAAAAAAACATTAATATTTTAAATAAATACCAACTCTTTTTTTGCCACTAACCTTCTAATAAATATAACATCATTAACAGGTGATAATTAAACAGTAACTGCAATGTGCAGTGTTTTCTAATATTGTGTGCTGTGAGTGCAAAATCAAATCTTCCCAAGCTAAAACTTTATATTCTGGAGTGACCTGCCAAACAAGTATCTTTCTGTGTCTGTTTGTACATAATTAGATAAACCCTAACAATTAATATTTATACAGCACCCTTGAGGTGATTTTTACACAAATCATCCAATTATTACAATCTAAATTACCTGGTACAATTAGTCAAATGGGAAATGGTTCCCATTTCCATTATGGAAATTTCAAGGAGTTTTCATACAAGTTACTTGCATTATAGGTTCGGAGTCATTAAACTGGACTTTCGTTGTATAAAATGCAAAATATATACATGTTCATTGCTAATTTAGATAACCAAAGGCATTAAGTTTAACAGTTCCGAACTTTGTAAGCTATGATTAGATTTTTACATTAGAATATAGTTATGTAAAAACAAGTTAGGTAATTATTTTAGTTGAATCAATTTTGTGACTCCGACCGAATACATAGGAACAGAGCACGGGTCCGGAAGTGCATTAAAACACTGTATTTATTTGGAAAGTAGAACAGAAAGCCGAATTTTAATAACTGCAGACAGACTCGTAGTGGAAATGTGACTGGGAAAATTATTTAGACAGGAGAAATCACCTTGTTTCAACCATAATTTAAACAAATCTTAATGAAGTACTTCGATATTTTTTTGTCATTTTACACAAATGATTTTTTTTTAAAATTTAATGTAAATCAAATTTAATAATATTATTATTAAGTTCCGCAAATATTTTTAGTTTTTATTAATCTGACAGCTGTTTCGGCGTTTAAGGCCATTTTCAAACTGTGGTTAATCCACATTGTGACGACTTATTTACATGATTTTATTTACTCCCACTCTTTTTCAATTTGGACGGGTAATGATTTATTATCGGTAAAACCGATTTAGTTCAAATTCTGAATTCTGTGAGGTTTTCACATTTATAACGTGTTTGCTCGTATTTAACTGACAATCTTTTCTTAATTAATTTATTTAAATGTGTTGTATTGTTTTGATAATGTGAACATACTGAAAGGGATGAATACATATTTTTCCTTACTTTTTAATTAATGTTATATTAGGATCATTTGTTCGTTTGTAATATCTAATTGTTGTAAATTTAATGTTATGCCCTTTAAATACTTGCAGAACCTAATAAAAACATAATTAAATTTCATTAATTAATAAAATAAATTAAGGAGAATATATGACGCGAATGTGAATGGAATAAGAAGCCGGGGACGCCCGAGGAAGACATGGCACGACCAAGTGAATCAAATACTCGAGTCGGGCCATGTCAGAAGTCGGAATAACAGAAGAGAATGTATGAGGCGTTGTATGAATGTGAATGAAGCAAGAAGTGTATGCCAAGATCGAGTTGTTTGGCGGTCCGTCCTCTCTGCCTACCCCTGCGGGGAAACGGCGTGATGGTTCGTTAGTTAGTTAAATTTCATTTACATTAAATTTAAAATAATAAAATAACATTAAATGGAGTTGTACGAATTAAACACAAAAACAATTAATAATACAAATGATTTTACCGACGGATCTAATGTAAAACTGCATAGCTTGCAGCACAAAGACGCAGTTGGTGTCTCCCACGCAGTCTACGGACGAGATAAAGTATTATCACGCAGATTAGGAAAGTATCTATATAATATAATGTACTTTCGAACATACGGATGTGTTTAATGTGAAGAAATACTTCGAAAGTTTACGATTCTGGTGGAAACATGCTTATTTCGCAAATAATAATTATGTAATTCAAATGCAGACAGTGCTTGGATTCAATAACGAAACCAACCGGAACATTCGGTTGGGATTATATTATATAGTATCTACCTGTAGATAATATAATAATCAAAACCCTATTTACTTTCAAAATAGTAATAGAATATTTCTGGCGAAAGACCACCATTCGGAATCGAAACGTTTAGGTGATCTAATCTGAATAGTCAGGTACTACTCAACTTTCCTCCTCCATTTCCTTCAGCCTCACAAGATACCCCATTTAGGCTTGCCATAATCCCACTGGCTCCGGAAAGTTTGGAACAGTAGGGACTCTTGTGCGGTATTCACGTAGTAAATGCTATTTTATGCCGTATTTTAAAGCATTACGCAAGCAATAACGATGGGACCGATTTATTTCACGAACCGGAACAACGTTCCGGCTTGCTCCAGTTGAATCGAGCATTAAATGTAATTCACATTAAATTAGGGTCAGTCTTACCAAACAGGTATTTTGAAACGTTTGTTATTTAATCATAATTTGTGTACGTGAATAATTACTTTCTACCAATCGGAACAGATATTATTTAATTCTAAGCTTTACTAAAAATGTGTCTTGCTTAGACAGCCAAATACATAAAAATTGAATACTCAATCTAAAGTCCTCCTTTTAGAAAATTCAAGTCGGCATTTTATTTTATCATAATTTTTTGCTCTTTTTTTTATTTATTTCTGATTTATAACTCTTAGTTAATATTAAAAAGTAAAGAAACCATGAACATGTATCATAAAATAACGTACCTTGAATTATTTTTTATTGCGATTTTCTCCAGTATTTTCTCTTTTCACGTATAAAGATCAAATAGAAGACAATCCTACTGCCTTTACACGACAGTAAACACACACTTCACTCGAAGATAAATAAAATAATTCATATATTAAACTTTCCAGCGTCTGAATTTTATTATAAGCAGCTTTTAACGGTATGTTATGAAAGTTACTATAAAATTAATTTATTTTTTTAAATAATAATTAATCCACTCTCAAAAATTGTCCACACAAAACCACTTCAATTTACAAATTGAACATAAAAAAAAAACAGTTTTCCTAGTTTGTGCGAAAGATTTTAAATGTCGAATTTATATTTTCCATCTTCATTTTGTGAATAAATTTGAAATATAATCGATTTGTATAAATAATTTACGGGTTGGTGAACATCGCGCTGAAACCGGCACGGTGAAAATAAGAAAAACGGAAGCGCTCCACAGGCGAAACGGGTTCGTTCGTTCGGATGTAAAAATGCGCAAAGAGAAAGGTGTTCCCGGGAGACGGCATGCGCGGCGTACTGCGCACTCGACGGTCACTGAACAACTGTGCTGCCGACTTGCTCTCTCCCGTCCCCTCCCCACAAAGCGACGGCCAGCGAGCAGTGAGCACCCCAGACCCAAATGGGGCGCGCACAACTAGCTTACAAAACTAGCACACTAATCAAACATTCGAAACAAAGCGACAAAGTATCCAACAATACACTTTTACTTTGTGTCTCTTTTCTTCCGGACCCCTTCATCTTCAAACAATATGCATTGACCTTATTGCTCAATCAATGCAAAGTGACAATATTTTGGTCAATTTAGAGACACTGAGTAAAAAAATGCATTTCGAATCCTCTTTTGAAACAACTGTATTGCATTTTTTTTTTGTCTGAGATCCAGGTGTACCCCATTAAACTGCCTGCTGGTTGTCGTTTAGCCATCGAAGCGCAAGATGCCAACAGCTCTTGAGTAATAGGATTCCTGGTATGCAGTTCACCATATCGCATGTCACTATCAACGAGGTTGTTCAATAATACACGAGCCAAGTGCATACCTGCCGTTGACACCTTAAAAATTAAGACATTTGGTTAAAAAAAAATGACACATTTTCAAGAAGCTGAAATATAGTTATTTGTGCAAACACTTCAAATATTAAACATATTATTATGAACCCAAACTAATGCAATATTGTCCATAGCAGAGATAAAACATTGAAACCTACGAATATATTATTTTCTTTTATCAAGTTATGTTAAGTAAATATTATATTTGTATTAGCGCATGTCAGTTGTTTCGCTTTTTGAGAGCATTGCTGTACTTTGAGGAAGCACTGTGGTAAAGTCAATGTCAAACGATTTACATTTGATAATCTGCAGGTACCCATTAAGAAAAGGAAAGCTTCATATAATATCAGAAACTTCATTTCCATTTCCAAATCTTAATAAATGTTAATTACCATTAAATGTTTTCCACAAAACAAATTTAAAGTTTTTCCATAAAAGCTCACTAATGGATTTGTCAAATGTTTGTCAAACGTTAGTTTTAACGGAAAAGCTTAAATTTACCACTTAATGTTTTTAATCTTTCGCACTAATATACAATTCTTCTCAAACCAAAATCATCATACCTCTGGTTTGATGATTTTGGATTGAGAAGTTTTCAAAATTTCGTCACTGGTCTTTCTTTGTGTCGTGTACTGGTACAACTGGTACTAATTCTTAGTAAAAGACGATTTGAATTAATAATGGGAAAGCCATTTTACAATCAACAAACAATACATATTATGATTTCTTTGTTCAGTTTGTATCAACGTTTTTCCCTTTGCGATCGTGAGTAATTAGGAAAGCACTTTTTCTGGGAACCACCATAAATAATTCCATAATAATGACTCGATGCAAGCTCAATGACCAATATACTTTATACTGAATATACATACATTTATTTTTATTTTTTATTTAGTTTCTATACAGTTTTCTTCATTTAGTTATTGAAAATTGACACAGCGAATAAGACAATTTGTAATGTCCTCTTAGTTTCTGTGCTGAGGTGGAGTAGGTTTTATTTAAAAACTGGTTATTAAAGCTCTTACAAAGTTCGTTTAAAAATTCTTGATAACTTCTCTTCATTGATTTCTTTGAGCCAGGATTTTATATGATTTTTGAAATCATTTTCCTATGGCCGGTGGAAGTGAAGTATATAGTTTAGTAGGGAGATATGTATAATTCCTATGTCTACATAATGGAGTATTTTCACAATTATGGATAGGTACTGTTCAAAATGCGTGGTAGATTTAAAGATTATTTTTATAATTCTGATCATCGTACTAAAAATGTGTAACTTTAATATTTTCATACATAATTACTGATTTTAAAAACGATCTAAAACTGCACATTCCTAAACGGTTCAATGTGTTTACAAAGTAATTATGTTGTAGAAAACGATACTGTCATCGACGTTGACCGGCGTGATGTCAACAACGCCATATTCACGAACAAAGACGAACCTGTCGATTTGGCCAAAAATCAAAAATAGCATATTTTAATTAATTATAGAAAATTGGCCACCATATAACAAAAAGAGAAAATGCCATCTTCCTTGTAATTTTTTTCGACCAGCACCTTATCGAATGTATATCTATCTATGTATGTATGTATGTCTGTTGTCGGCCTCCGTGGTCGAGGGGTGAGGCTCTCGACTACGAATCCGAAGGTCGCGGGTTCAAATCCCGGCGTGCGCAAATTTAAAAATAATATATAGTATATTTGCGCACGTTCCAGAGTGGAAGATTCTCTCAGCATCGCCCTGGTGAAAGACCACCATTCAGAATTGAAACGTTGCTTGAAATGGCTTTTAGCCGTGTTTGGTGACCAGATCTGAATAGCCAGGTATTTCCCCTTTTCCCCACCTTCCTCTCCTCCTTCTCCTTCCCCTCCTCAATACCTTCAGTCTCAGAACATTCCCCAATTGGGAATGCCATAGTCTCACTGGCTCCAGACGGTTGTGAGCAGTTTGGGACTCTTGTGCGGTATTCATATAAAAAAAAAAAACAAAATTTTCATGTTTTCCTTTTAGAACTCTTCGCAAAACATGATCAGTATAATATTTATTTGTTTCATTTTATGCTTGATGCAATTTGCACTATGAAATATCATTTCACATGTCACTTTAACCCCTGGATACATACTTGCTTTAACAACAATTGCTCGTAGATGTAGCGTCGTCCTATGCCTACTACGTATTTCTCTACCATGAATTCCTGTACTGCGTCTTCCATTTATCTTCCTCTGGGATCCCATTCGAGTAATCTTGACTATATCGGTTCTAATGTGTTCAAGGTATGGGTTTTAAAAAACTTTAATTCTGTAAAGTTTAATCTCTGGTTACGTAGGTTACGATCTGCTAGTACTGTTATAATCAGTGTTGGAGATAAACCAATAGATGTGTTAGTAAGTCTTAAATGAGGTCAATTTTATCTTTGTTTTGAAATTCTTTCTTACAGACAATAGATTACATTAATATTTTTGGGGCCTAGGATTCGAAATGTACTTATAGATCACGTTCGCAGGGATAATACAAGCCTAATTCCTGATAACGTAGGGTGCGAATCGCTGGTTCTTTTATAATCTGTGAATCTCATTAACAAATTATGTTTCGATTACTCGAGGGTTTGCAATGAGTTTCCGTAATTGGTTACCTACATTTTGTAAATGAAGTGTAAATTATCCTCTTTCAAACCACAGCTACAGGCACATGCAAACACGTATCTACTTATCGTAGTCGTTTACCTTCGAGAATAATGCAATCTGTCAACGATGAAATGATAATCATACATGCCTGGTTATTTCATACTTAAATTGCGTCCTAACCAACAAGTAACAGGTTAACAATCTTATCTGTACAGTCGGGGACGTCGCTACCGTGAATATTTTCGATTGTGGAAATTAAAAAAAAATGGTTCTTTCGTATGTTCCTCTTTTTACCACCTCCAGTGCTAAGTATGTCAAATTGTATTTTCCAATGTCGAGAGTTAAGAAAAAATTCAAATATAGAATTTTGCAAAGTAAATTACCTGAAACATCTTTAACAAAAAATATTAAAACAACTGTCAATAATTATTGCTATATCTGCAGGAGATACAAATAGTTAGGGACGTGAAAATATTATATAAAATGAATATTATTTTTGGAGAAATTCGCGTTTTTATCAACAAAACTGGTGGTTCTCTGCAACAGTGATATTATGTTAACTTTTTGGAATTTTGCAGCAAAAAAATATTATTCCAAAAATTTATGACAATTTGTGGCGTTTTAGACATAGAGTTAGCTGTGTTCCATTTTATGGTTATTCAACCTTGTTAAAACCATGGAAAAATAAATATTTATAGTATGTAATCTTACGTTCTCATTGATTGTTTTGTGTTTATTTTGAAGAACTCCATTTAATTTTATTTAAATTTAATGTAAGTTTTTCATTATTGTGACAGCTGTTTCGGCGTTCAAGGTCATTTTCAATGTGAGGCTAGGTGACTGCTTTTGACTTATTAGCGGTCTCATCATTATAAAATAATTAAGGAAACATTGCCATTTAATGCGCGGAAAACAAATTAAAAAGTACCTCAAAAGAATAGAGAATCTTATGTCACAATTATTTTTTCTGTAAATCGGTTTCACCGGTAATAAATCATTTTAGGCACAAAAAAAATTGAAATTGGGTCGGGGTAAATAGAATCATATAAGTAAGTCATCTCAGTGGGGCCTAACTAGAGTTTGAACGCCGAAATAGCCATCACAATAATAAAAAACTAAAACACTTGCAGAAATTAAGAATAACACTATTGATTCACTTACGTTCTTATTTTAAAATACCAGAAAATCGTGTGAAAAATACGAAAAATCGCGATATTTGTAATTTTCACTTCTCCACAAATATCATCATTATGTAAATGTATGCGGTAGGAGTTTTTTGAAAAGCATGAAAAGTAAATTAATTGATTTTATTCAATAATATTACTTTAATGTGTTTGTAATTTTAAAACAATTTAATTTACCTTGTAAATAAGATTTCTACATATTGAAATCAGACCTACTTAATGTTGGAAAAGTGATGCGGTTTTTCATGTGTCACATCGTAGCAGGTAAATAGTAAGCAAGTAGAAAAGTACTGTATACCACATGTAATCTTAAATATTCCAGAGTTTTTTTTACACGTTTCGATACAAAATTAACATCTAACTACCAAACAAAGCACACATAATACGGACATTATTTATTTATTTAATTATATTGGGTTTTTACAGATGTTCACACAAAACATAAAATTACAAATAATCAGGCAAAGGTACACAAAACATAAAATTACCAATAATCAGACATAGGTACACAAAACATAAAATTACAAATAATCAGACACAGGTACACAAAATATAAAATTACAAATAATCAGACAAAGGCACACAAAACTTAAAAATTACAAAAACTCACTCAATCATACATAGTATAATAGAAACAAGACACACAAAGAGAGAAATAATGTAATTAGCCCAATCATTGTTACATATTTATGCTTTATCCATGTTACCCCTTATGTTGTAAGCAATATTGAAACTTATGTGTTCTCGATATTATCATTATTATTTACTTATTACTATTTTCTTCTTATTACTTACTTATTACTATTCACTTAAAAAAAAAATTTTACCTACATATTATTTACTTATTACTGTTTACATAATTGTATGTACATATTATTATTTACGTATTATTATTTACATAATTTTATAATTATGTACTTTTTACTATTTACTAATTAATATTTGCTTATAATATGTGCATTATTATATGCTTATTACTGTTTGCTGATAATTATTTACTTATTATTAATATTTAATTATTATTATTAAATTTTCATTATGTATTTACTTATTAATATTTACTTATTTTTATTCATGTTTTACTCACTTACTGATTATTATTAAATAGTAAAGCCGCTCATCTCAATACAGGATTGTCTTAGTGAGATGAGTGGCTAATGTTTTGTTTATATATATAAATAAATAAATATATTTATTATTATTATGGTAGCCGAAAATTATTGTATATAATAATATTTGTCACCTACATGTTGCGAAAATATAAGTTAAGATAATATAATTAAAAATAAAAGCATTATAAAAAGATACGGTTGCATGTTGAAAAAAAAACGGAATTATTCTTTTCAATGTATTACATAAAATGTTACATAAAATATTGTAATAGAGTGCCGTTAAACTGATTGATATCAATCAACGGTTGCATATAAACTGTCTACATTTAAATTTAAGGAAGGTTTTTAATGACAAAATTAATGTTTACGAAAATAAAAACAAAGGGTATAAAAAAAATTACAATGAAAATCTGAAAAATAGAAAAAAAAATTGTACAAAATTTTTTTTTTTCCCGTAGTATTAATTTATTTCATTTGAGCATCCATCTCCTTCTGAAATTTAGTTCGCATTTTTTTATTAAAATTGGTAATATGTGGTAAATTTTTGGGACATGGTATCTGGGAATTAGAAGTCCATCGTTTGCAGTTAGTCTTGTGTTATGAGCATGCACTATTATTTTGTAATATTCAGATAAAGATGTGTGCTGACTCACAATATTAAGCCAGAATATAGCACGAATGGATAATAAGTTTACAGAACCGTATAGTAGTGATTTGGATATATCATGTCTTTGCAATTAAAGTGGTAGATAATCTCACTACCTAATAATTTACCGAAAAGTTATCAAATTTCCGTTCTGACTGAAATTAAGTGATGGGGTTTCTCTCAGATTTTTCACCTTACTAATGCCGGATTAATTGATATTACCCGTGTTCGGTGACCAGATCTCAATAGCCAAGTGCTCTTTACCCATCTCTTTCCCTTCCACACTACCTTCAACCACACAATATACCCCAACACATTTTTATCACTTTCTCCAGGCAGGTAGGAAAAATCAATGTTAACTCTATTTTATAAAACTATTAATCATAGACTCTAAAAATCTTCAACTGATTGGACACAATGGTTATTCAATTCAACCAAATGCTATTCATGTACTTTACTTCACAAATTGCTCTAACATAAAAAAACCTTATTATTGGCTAAGACATGATGTCACAAACTACATTATATGCGCGCGCAGACATACCTGAATAGGAACTTGAAAATCCTTCGCACATAATAATAAGTATTATGATCTACTTTGAAACGCTTGTAAGTCACGCCGCGGCAGGTAATGTGATGAAAATAATCATCTTTTTAATTCTATTTCCGGTGGAGTCGTGTTCACTTTGAAAACACCACTTTTAGCACTAATTCGCGAAGGTCATGTGCAACCATCAGTGTGATTTCACATTCTTCAAACCTCGTACCAATAATCTAATCTAATGAGTAATATAACCACTGAATAGATTATATCCATAAGTGTAATGTTTGCCGAAAGAATAAAAAACAACACAAGAAATGCAATGTGGACATGATGCAAAAGTCTGGCCATTCGGGCCTTAAACTTCAATTTCAGTATAGACTCAAAATCAAATTGATGGAATATGCGATGTCAGACAGTGTTTTTAGATATAGCGCTGAATTTTTATTGGCTACTACTAAGTAGGGTACTAAGGCAGTGGCGTATATCGGTTTTCATTGAAAACTGCAGTCGTAGTCGTCGCCACGACTTGTTCAAGATACCACACTGCAGAACAGATGTCCTAGCATGACAAGAGGTATGGTGTTATTGAATGAATTTTCTAAAACGGTAGATTTATTTAATTACTCTTAAAAATAACCTTAAAAAATTGTATACATATCTTCCCGAAAGTTGAGAATGTTAAAATAAGAAATCTTAAGTACGGTGAAGTGTAAATGGATGGGTAATCTGATGATGTACTTAGAAAAGGGGGAATTTCTAGTGTGTATACCGATTAAGAATACCGACGCCGTCAATTTACACAAGACCTTTCGACTCCTAGGCCCCAGATAGGCCAATTTAAAAAAAAACTGCTTAAAAAGAATTTCGGTATTTGAAAATGTTTTATCAATTTTACTAGAAGTGGAGCAAATTTTATTTTACTTCTGGCATACTGACACGCCCGCAAAACACTTCTATGCGTTTATCTTTTCAGTAATAACACATCTCATTAATAATGCTTGGTATTTGTTAGACAGGCACCCTCAGTATCGCCTGTCGCCCTGGTAAAAGACCACCATTCAGAATCAAAACATTGGCATTGCTTGAAATGGCTTTAGCCATGTTTAGTGACCAGATATAATTAGCCACGTGTTTCCGGATTTTCCACTTCCCAATATCCATCCCCTGGAACTCCTTATAGCCTCACGACTTCTACTATTACTACTAACGTTTAAACGTCACGCCGTTTCTCAGCAGAGGTAGGCAGAGAGGACGGACCGCCGAAAAATTCGGTCTTTGCATACACTCTTCGCTTCATTCACATTCACACATAGTTTCATAGATAGTCTTCTGTAATTCGTAGACTCTTGACATGGCCCGGTTGAAGTGTTTGGCGAACTTGATCATCTCATGTCTTCCTCGGGCGTCCCCGACTTCTTCTACCTTTGATATTTGAGTCATATATTCTCCTTTCTTCGTTCATCTGCTCTACATGACCAGACCATCTAATAGTCCCTTTTTTAATCTTTTTCATTACACTTACATCAGCATTGCATTCTTTGCGAATCTCAACATTTTTCACACGATCATAAATGGTTTTACCACACATGCGCCTCAGGGATCTCAGTGTAGTTTCATCCTTCTTCCGCCAGTTCGATGCCTCACTGCCGTACATCAGGGTTGGTATCAGCACTCCATTGTGCACTGTTGGCTTCGCTTCGTTAGACATTTTTTTGTTAGGGCCAACTGCGTTCAGTCCTCCGTTAAACGAGTTTCCTGCATTCACCGTTCTTTCAATATCCTTATCAGTATTTCCATCTTTCGTAAACATAGTTCCCAAATACACAAACTCATCCACCTGCTCCAAGTATTCATCATTCACAACTATTTTCGTATTGTCTCTTTCAAACACCATCACTTTAGACTTATTTGCATTCATCATTAGCTCATTATTCATACATACTTCGTTCATCCTACATACAATAGTATGTATGTCTTCCGTGGTATTAGTAATTAGCATTCAACAGGCAACATACTTTAAGGTTACTCATTTTTGCGCCCAACCCCACCTCTTGTACAGCCTTAATGCGTTCTTGGATAATTTTTTCATACCGATCCCCATATAGTAACCATATCGGGATCCATAGAGAAAATCTTTGCTTTACGCGATGATTATGTTCATACCTACAATTTCATACAGATTGGCAGATATAGTTGCCATCAAAGGAGCAAGAATATTTTCAAAATATTTATAAATCGTGAAAAAATGGCAGCACCTTCAAAAATATTATTTTTTTAAATATCCACGACATTCACAATTCCGACCAGACACACGCGTTCACAATCTATTTAAACTCAATTTAATCAACCTTTAATATTTTTGACAATGTTTTAAGTTATATTCCTAAATAAACACGGAACATCTCCACAAAATACGTAACATTATAGTTACGTCAAAGAATGACAGCTGTCAAAGAAAGCGCGCTAAACTGTGGCAATGTGTTCGTGTATTATTTACTCAAAGCAAACGTAAAAAATCGTCAAAAATATGTTCTAAATCCACAATACTGAACAGTAATACACGCATATTATTATGTTCTTATCAATATATTAAAATTTCCACACGACATACTTTCGAAAACAATGAGACGAAGATCAAATAACATCCGCCACCTTAAACTGTACGAAAAAATAGAATACGTCCTAATCTTCATCCCTTTTCCATTGAAAAAGAACGACTTTACAGCCTCGCAACATGTCCAAATCGGGGATGCCACATTCCCAATGACACCAGCCGTTGGATTTCTCGTGCAGTGTGTGCATCGGGCGAATAATTGATCTAAATAACATAATAAATAAGAATTATAATATTTTGCAACTGTCAGCGGGTACAAACTACGTTATTTCGTATACCGCGGAAGTACTGCAACGTTAATAACGTATATATATATATATACGGTGCCTATAAGCCTGCAATACAATCTCACCCATCACGTTCATTTATGAAATACTACTTACATGAATTACTTGATAAATTTCTCAATCTGTCTTTATGTAAAAATGAATATTCAGCGAAAACTTCACTGATAAATGCAAGATTTTAGAAACAGAACATAATATATTCGATATTGCTAAACTAACTCACCAACCATCGCGTCGTTTTACCGAGGGGGTAGACATAGAGGATGGACCGCCACACAACTCTGTCTTGGAACACAATCGCACGGGTTCATTCACGACAACATTTGACCAAAGAAATTTTAGATACTTTGCAACAAAGCTAAATAATGTACTTCCACTGGCCATTAGACTGAACACAAATTACGATAAATGTAAATTGGACAACAAGATTTGGATCACTAGCAAAAACAGATCAAAATTCAATAATTTTTTTAACATCTGTAAGTATGATACAATGTTCAATTGACGCTTCAAACTTTTTACCATAACATTATACCAACTGTAAATTGTAAACTTCACAAGCTCTGTAAACTTTGTAAACTGTAACTTTGGCTGCTCTTAACACAGGTTCTCCTGATGTGACTGGTACAGTAGCATAACCCTTTTATAATATTAAGATAGTATAAATGAATAAAAATAAAAATAAATCTCATTGGTACATACTGTTCTGTTATTCTGACCCTTGATATGACCCTACTCAAGTATTATTAAATAATGTACCTTTTTTATATGTATACCGCACAAGAATCGATATTGCTCTCAACCGTCTGGATCCAGTGGGACTATGGCATTCTCAATTGAGAAATGTTGTGAGGCTGAAGGTATTGATGAGGAGAAGGAGAAGGGAAAGAGGAAGGTGGGGAAATACCTGGCTATTAAGATCTGGTCACCAAACACGGCTAAAAACCATTTCAAGCATCGTTTCAATTCTGAATGGAGGTCTTTCACCTGGGCGATACTGAGAGTATCTTCCACTCTGGAACTTGCGCAAATATACCATATATTATTATTAAATGAATTAATTGTGAAACAGCAAAAATTAATTAAATAAAATTTACTTGCGCACGCCGGGATTTGAACCCGCGACCTTCGGATTCGTAATCGAAAGTCTTACACTTCGACCATGGAGGCCGTCCTTAAGAAAAATATGTTCACACGACGATCGTTCAATCAAAGTACTAGAAATTATTAACGTCGTTCGTCACGCATCACCGCCATTATGACACTGAGAAAAAAACTACGACACATCTTCATGCGGAATTGTTTTGACCAAAAAACTTTTTTAACGAATATTCGGCATTCTGTGGATGAACATGCTTTTGGAAAAATTAAATTGTTCAGGAGAGAGGTTAAATTACGACACATAGGCGGTATTGTCATTAGAAGCGGTGTAAAACATGTTGTCCATAAAAACTAACATTTCAACAAATAATATTAATATTAAGACAATATCAGCGAAAATATGAAATAGACGGTTAAACAAAAACTTAATATTTATTCATTGAAGATAATATTGACACATCTCAAATGAAACATGAAACAGAAAACACACAAAAAATAAAAAGGCAACGGTCGCATCTGGAACTCAAAACCAGGACATCTCGGTCTATCCGGGACCAGCGCTAATAATATGAACCCAGATCCTCTAGTCTTAAGGTATGTTCGGTTATTTTTTATCAATCTCATACTTCCATGTTCAAGTCCCAGTCGCGACCGTTACCATTTTATTTTCTGTTTATTCGTCTATTTCATATTTTTATTGATGAATTGAATCAGTTTCCACAATGAAGGAGGTTTATACGCTTCAATAAGTTAACCCTAAACCTTAATAAATTGAAATAACGTTAGAGTATTGTCCTTGGAAGCACTATTCAACATTCTCCAAAATACGACAATTTTAACAAATATTCGGCATTCTGTTGATGAACTTATTTGGAGAAAATGACGGCAAATTCATTTTTTTTTTAGTTATGTTGTCACGACGAGAATATTATTTTTTGTTTATTTGTTGGTATTTTAGTAAGTATGGCTGGTTACAAATACAGAATGCATGAAAAGTAGTCACCAGACTGCGCCTAATAAACATTCTGCTGCACTGATGCTGCAACCGATGTCATAATGCTGGAGGGTCTAGTTCCCATTAGCGACTGGATCCAGAAACTGGTTATCTTATCCTACCGACCCCGGAGATTCTTCTATGATAGCTTACATCTTAGGTACGCGTTACAAGCTACTCATGCAAACACTCCGGTATTTTACATTCCAGCAATAATTACCCTTGATTTAAAAAAAGGTTAAATAAATCCGAAAATTATATACATGTACGTATTTATCTCTTTGTTCATTGGATGTTCCTGCATCAGATAATAATCATTCTCTTTTTTTAATGAAAAGTAGCAATAATGATACTTTACAGTGAATGCAATAAATCAGAAACCATGTTGTATTATATGTATATTATTTTAATTTTTTTATTTTTTTACTGGTGACAATACTAACAAGCATGCGAAAATACACAATATTGTGTAATTACAATTTTTTTACAGAATAACTGCTTAAAATACAAAATCCTATATTAATTATTACATTTTATTCGATCTTTTAGTGTTTTTTCTTATTCCTCCTCACTAGGGGGTCTTTTGCTGAGGCGGACTAGAGTTGTTTACTTTGATGTCATTTAATTAGGTGCGTTTTTAGTGCTATTTTAAGGTTGTTTCATTGATCCCTTTCAGCCAGACTTTAATTCCTGACTTTTAAACATTAAGCTTTTTCATAAGAGCATACATTATTATGTCTTATATCTACCGGCTCATAACTCTTAACAACTGTTTTAACAACTTATACTAATGGATTAAATCCATTAAACAATCAATGTACTTATCACGATGACTAATGGCTAACTTTTAATTTGCATAATATAATACAATAATAATAGATGTTTCGATTAATTAACGAGTGCGATATTGCAGATTATCTATTATGATATATAAAGAAGAATGTCCCGGGCGGTGTGTGTTTGTTTTGTACACAAATGTACAGCTTTATTACGAGCTTGATGAAATTTTGTAAACTTGACCTTCCAAACAAAAAAAATGTCACTGTTTACGAGATATGAGTTTTTGAAAAAATACCCCCAGCCCCCTTTCCCACCCCTTAAATCAGAATGTTGATACTTCTTGATGAAATTTTGGAAGTTTGACGTTCAAAATAAGAGGAAAAATACTGGATAGGGTAGGGGTAGGATAACCATTCATATCCCCGGGCAACGCCGGTACTTCAGCTAGTTTTTTTTATATAATCTTAGAATATGTACATACAGCCTACAAGTTAAATTTCAAATACTTTTCAACCAAACATAAACACTTTTAGATGTACTAACTTGGGAGAGTATGGTAACGATGGACAAACGAAAAAAAAAAAACAAAATGAAAATCTGAAAAACAAATCGTGTAAATAAAACTCTTTTTATTAAAAATCAACCTTTCCAGCACGTTCCAGAGTGGAAGATACTCTCAGTATCGCCCTGGTGAAAGACCACCATTCAGAATTGAATCGTTGCTTGAAATGGCTTTTAGCCGTGTGTGGTGATCAGATCTGAATAGCCAGGTATTTCCACACATTTGCCACCTAACTGCGTATGCGTGTGTCACATGCCTGATTGTATTTTTCTTCGATACAACTTCCCAGAAGGTACAGGAGACTTTAAGAAGTTTCGCTGAGAGTGCGATTCGGAGTTCCTCTTCCCCTTCTCCTTTTTTTTGAAAAGATTTGCCACCTAACTGCGTATGCGTGGGTCACATGCCTGATTGTATTTTACTTTGTTTACAATTTTCGTGCCCATATTAAAACACTTACGATCTTAACCATTCACTTTTGTTGTGTGCAACGGTTAATAACTCTGATGTGTGTAAAAATAATATTCTAAAGCACACGTTATTTGTATTATATAATGCACCTTCTACATTCTACATACGTCAAAGATAATGCATAGCGTTCACAGCTAAATCATTGCAAGAACAGAGTGCTTTAAAAACTGGAAGCACAAAGTTCCATTAAAAACCGGTCTAAATCACTCGATGTTTCTTCGATACAACTTCCCAGAAGGTACAGGAGACTTTAAGAAGTTTCGCTGAGAGTGCGCTTCGGAGTTGATAAGCTATCATCCCTATTTGGAAGTTATCACCCTTCGCTCGAAGTGTCTTTATGCGACGAGATCGTAAAACACTTACTGGAAACAAGGGCGGTAAAGGCATTGTTGTAGAGCTTAACACATATTAGTGGGTAGCCGTGTGAGTTCCGGGGAAGGACCTTTGGAATTCAGAAATTTTATGGTTTTTTCCTCTGATACTTCAAATTATGTGTAGAACTATATCTTTGTGTATAACCAGTGATTCCTGAACATATTTGGAGTAAAAGTATTATTGAAATTTTTGTTTTCGTTTTTACATTTTTTACACCATATAACCTTTTATGAACCAAATACGAATATCTAAGAAACATTTTTTCCTCAAAATCACAAGACGCATCAAGCAATAACACCCCGGTAAATTTCTAAATACCCATATGCGGTGAAGATTATAAGACGCAAATGACGCCATTCTAAATGTATAAATAACATCTCCAATAAAATGTGTTTCCAATATTGTGTCCTCTGCGTGCAGAAAAGTATAAAAATTCGCTAATTAACAGTGTTTATCTCAAGTGACCTGCTAGGTAAGTATTGTCCGGTATAATACTCGTATTACCTGCCTGAACATAAAATCAATAACATGTATATTTTAACGCGGCATCACGTTCAAGGGTCAAATACATGGTACATATAGTTTTGTATTACAGATCGATGAACCGGTGAATGCAATTTGTTAGCCATAAATTGTAATAATAGATTGTCTATGTTAGTGATAAGATAGATCATTGGAAAAAAAACATTCGTACAGCACCCTTGGGTGATTTTTCACAAAAACGGCGCTGTACAAATAATCCAAACATTATTATTATTATTAATATGATATAAGTAACAGTTTTACAACAATGTTCAATGTTTTCATAAGAAGCAATCACTTTGTGTATCGTATTAAATAAAACAAACACTTTTTTATAAAACATGAACATATTTTATTTTTCGCCAACCGGTTTCGCTTAACTCAAGCTTCGTCAGGGCAAATATAATAACTAAAGAATAATACATAATTATCGGTTCTATACAGTTGCAGAATACAATAGATTGACATAGAAAGAATACAAAAGAGAGAGAAAAGAGAACAAAATATTAGAGGGAGACAACATTAACACATATTAATAATAATAGATAGAAAATACAACAGTGTAATGGGAATATAATGATATCATTAAAGAGAGACAATCCTGGAATATTTATACAAGAAAGAGCAGTTATTAATGGAGAATAGACTACTTGATTACATAATAATAATTAAACGGTTGACTGAGGCAGCATAACAATAGTATCCATAACGGCATAAGGGGTGGAACTTAATAATTTATAAGCCGCGGAAGATTTATAAGAAACATGTTTAAAATCGGACTGTAGGATACATTTGTTTGATTGTTAAGTAGGTTATCTGATAATTTTAAATTAAAAAGATTTTTTATTTTCTAGTTCTACTAAGTTGTCTAATCTAATTCCTATACCGTTTTTATGGAAAAGACTGACATCACATAATGTTTCAACAATTTGGGTAGGTACTGGTATCTATCGATTCGTGGCAAATTATTTTTGGTATGCACGTTCCACTTAAATTAATGATTTCAACCAAAAGGCAAAGTTTTACAATTGTCTACTTACCTGGTTTTTTCTAATAAAAACGTCAAAATCTACTTTTTTTTCTCCGTGTCTCGAACTCTAATGTTTGTCCCCATTATTTCGTTTACCGAGTGTGAATATTCCGTTCTGGTCGTAATGATGAAAATGATGGCATACTTAATACACTTTTTCAAAACAGTGAGGTTTTGATTTGTTTTATTCAGTTCGTTGTATAATGATTAAATAATGGTTTTTTTTTCTACAATACCACAAGGAAAAAAACATATATACTTAACCAAAACGATCATTTTTTTAAGAATTAATAAAGGTGCCACCAGAAAAATAAACACACGTATCTAGTGTGAAATTGACACGCGTCGGAAGCTTCTAAAGAATTAATTACGGAATAGGTTTTTACAGGATACTGTAAACCGAATGTGTGATTTCATCATTATTCCGAGTATGTTCTATTTATTTTGTTATTTCGCGAGAAATCTTTCCGCCATACAAACATTATCAACAGTTTAAAGCTCCTGAAAACTATCAAACTACTGGTGCTATTTTACCGAGTGAAATCGGGTCCTCGAGTAAATTAAGATGATTAAGAATATAGACATAAAGAAAAAAGAATGTGCACAAATCAAAGTAATTGATCAATAAAGCTACCCAAATTATCCAAACTGCCCACAGTTGGCGTGACAGATGGATAGAAAGGGGATTGATGGGAGATGGGAAGGGATCCTTCAAGTCACTGAGCGGAAAATCCATAGGAATGTCACATTCCAAATGGAAAGAAAACTGGTTTAGCGAATTTAGATATATTTCTACTTATAGGGCAATTAAATTAAATACCTATTTAAGATATATCGGTTCCCACGTACACTAAAACCTAGAAAATATTTTTAAAAAATATCGTATATATATTACAAAAAGTTACACCAGAAAGGATCTCCTTGTCCCGAAGAAAATTACGGCAAAATATCAAGACGTAGGTATAGATATCTGGGGTCGAAAATATATAATAAAGCCTCCCAGAAATAAGCATTAAAATCTACAAAACGTCATACATCGGTCCAATAATAACCAAATGGTTGATTGGCTGAGTCTGATGAATTATTAAATAATGTGATTTCAATTTATTCATACCTATTATTAATAACAAACAGCTCCAATCTATCTAACAAACTCGATAGATAGATTGAAGAATAACAATAATTACAGTACACCACGCACAACTGGAGAATTTTGATTCCTTAAAACAGGCAATCTGCCTAATGGGGAACTAATTTATAATCATTGAAGAAGATAATATTAACACATCCCAAATGAACCACAAAACCGAAAAAAACAACAGAAATTAAAAAGATTTCAGATTTAATTTCTGTTGTTTTTTTCGGTTTCGTGGTTCATTTGGGATGTGTTAATATTATCTTCTTCAATGATTAAATATTACAATGAAGTTTACAAACTTCAATGAGTTATAAAAAAAAAAAAATTAACTAATTTATACTTGACAAGACATTAAAATATGTACACATCGCTTGTAGACATTTCAAATATTTTCAGTTGTTTAAAAATTCTCAATTGTTATTATGTACTTTCTATTGTGTAGTCTGCTATATTTAAATGTATCTAAAAATAAGAAATAATTTCGATATTTGAAAAATTTTTATCATTTTCACTAAAAGTGAGATAAAACTTTCCTTATATCATGCACACCAGGAAAGCCCACAACAAATTTCTATCGGTCTATCTCTTCTAAGCTTCAAGTGTAGTCAGTACCTAGATAAGTAACAACGGCTTCTGTATTACTAACAATACAATGGCACATTAGAATCATTACCGCCGTCAATTGCTTAATGACTCCAGTTCCCTTCCCTGGTGGAAGGACCGGAGAGTTGGCGACGGGTGATGGCCGATGGGCGCAGGACCAGACCTACCTTCCTGCTTGTGCGAATAGGGCTGCCAAGTCAAATCTTTTAATAATGAAAACATTTACAAGAAGATGCTCTTGAACTCAAAATAAACACTGCCAAAACAAAGACAATGGTCCGCAGCCAGAGGAACAATAGAGCAATAACCAATATGTATTCAAGAATATTATGTAGTCGAGGAAAAGATTAAGAAGATTAACGAATGTTTACATACACTTACTTCAGTTGTTAGATAAAAAAAGTTGGCTTGGATTCCGACGTAAGGTGTGAGCACGAATATGGTAAGACAAAACGAAGTTCATTCAAGTTTAGAGGTTCAAATTTAACAGCGGTTTTAGGACGAAATTGTGGTATTGGATGTACCTACTGCATCCACTAAAAGTTTTTAGGAAATTAATGGTTGGGCACTGAAATAAATAACAATTGGAGGCCTTTTAAATGTGAATCTTTATAATAATGCCAAAATCGTTCATGATAGAATAAAGAAAAATACAAAGGTAGTCGTATGCAACATATCATAAGGTATCTGTTCACATTTGGTGGAGAGTAAGTAAATGTCGTGGTAATACGCTTAGGAATTAAAGATTCACGACAAATCCAGAACGGGCAGACTGCAATTTTCATGTCTGAAAGAACTGACCTCCTGGTTTCTCCAGTGTCGCAGAAGTAACTACTGCGAAATGCCTTCAAAATGTTCGTCAAGGACCTCCCATAAGAAATGACACTAAAAGAAATATATGAATTATATAAAAATGGGAACGGTTGCGGTTGAGAGCTGCGTGCCTAATCTTGGCAATGTTAGCTAATGTTGAATTTCATAGCATGAAAGGTGAACGTTTTACTAGAGCTATGATCATTTTATAGTCACGCGCGAGTGGGAAAAGTCGTTAGTAATCACATTACTAAAAAATGAATGCGTTCAGACTTCAAGACCGTAAATAAAGTTGACTCCAGATTCCGGTCAATGGTTCCTCAGAACAAATAATTTCTATACTTATAAACATAACAATATTCATTCTACGTAATATCACCCTGATCCTATCAATCCAAAAACCATCAACTCCCCAACTTGTTTCCAAGAAATCTCTGAATTTAGATCAACGTGTCGCAATTTCATCCATCTAGAAGCATTTTATTATTCTTGGTAGCCTTTTAGCTGATAGCACAACATACGAACAACAACAGTATGCCCGTGTATTCATCAGAGTACGTGCGTAAAATAGCATGTGATGAAACGTCCGTAAACGATATCACAGCTTTGAGGAAAGGACACGCATGTCGCACATCCCTCAACTTTTGCTTTCAAAATAACACATCATCGAGGCCATTGAACTTATATTTGATTAACTTATAATAATAACGATCCCATTCTTAAAAAAAATATTAAACGATAAAACCACAAATGCAGACTGATCCAAGACCTTGAGCATAACATACCTCTGAATAAAGCTACTAAGATATATGATTAATTAAGTCCTTGTTGACATTTTTTCGATGATCATCATCAGAGTAATCTTAGTGTTTTTTTTTGTTACGTTGAATCCGAAAGGTGGGAGTTCGATTACCTTCTAAACGTAAATATATATCGTCGAAGGAAAGCAATATTACTGTAAAGCCATATAAAAAAAACTAAGGATTTTGAGGCTTATATCAATTAAAAAACGTAACATTGACAAAACGAAGATTTTTTTCCAACGTCGTACAGGTCTTACTTTTCATTGTAGTCACAGGATCCAGATAGATTGACGCAGAAAAAAAAACCCCGTGGAATTGTGTATACAGAGCATTTTTGTGAGTTGTGGTGGTTACGTCAGTATTGCTTTCCTGCGACGATATTGACACGTGGTACGCTCTTCGTACGTACATGGACACTATTTATCTGAGCTTTCGTAGTTTTAAATAGATACCATGGGATTTGGTGGGCCTTAAAGACAGCTATAGACAACTGTCCGTGAGCCCCACCTTCTAAGGTTAATTCTCTTTTCTTCCCACATTCTTTCTTTCTAATAATTACTCACGGCTAGTTCAGCTAAGTCATTGGTTTATACTAGTATTTCTTAGCTTTATTTACTTCTAGCAAGGAACATAAACAGTTTCAGTTTTCTTGGAATAACTTATTGAAGCTTATAAACCTCATTGTAATATATTTTTAATCACTGAAGATAATATTAACAACTCTTAGAATGAAACATGAATCCTAAAAGACACAGAAAATAGAAAGATAATGGCAGCAGCTAGGACTCGAACCCAAGACCCCCCGGTATAAAAAAAAGTATAAAAAGTCAACAGATATCCCATATAAATTAAAACGAATCTGATAGGTATATCCGAGACACTATCTGATGATTACAAATAAATTCGGGTTAGAATCTTGTAGTCACAAAAAGGTAGCAACCAAAATATGTCATAATTAATTGAAGATGATATTAACAGTTCTTAAGAAATAAAAGTATGATACCGATAAAAATGACGGGACGTATTGGGGTACCCGTAGCTCAGTGAATTAGAGCGCAGGGTCCCGGATAGACCACGAGGTTCTGAGTTTGAGTCCCCGCTGCTGACGATATCTTTTTCTTTTTTGTGTCTTTTACGTTTCATGTTTCATTCCAAGAGTTGTTAATATTATCTTCAATTATTAAAAATGTAAATAGTTTGAATTAATCCGATAGTCTCTTTCATTTGCTTACATTAACTTCATTAAATGGCAACCGTAGTTGCCTTAAGTAAATCTTCACTTCTAGCGAGGAAGGAAGCGTTACAAAGATATGTCGACAGGAAGATGGATGCTGCAATCTGAGTGCACATAAACAATCTGCCTACAGGAGACGATGACATTGTCCCTAATCACGTGGTAGTTAGAGATCGTACCTCTAATGTCAATGGCATCGCGATCGGGAACGTGACGTCACGGGCACCCACGTGTGCACTGTGTACCTACTTTGCAGTCAGTGAGATTATCATGCTAAGTACTGCAGTTAAGTAGGAATGAGGATGTTCACATCGTTCATCATTATCGTTCACATAGAAGAATCCTACTTGTTTTTGGCAAAGTTCAAAGCTTTTATTCGTATTACCAATATTTTTGTTTGTACTAATTTTGATCAAGAGAAAAAGTAATAATGGCATTAATAGCAATAAAAAATGCAAAAATGACTAATTTTATTGATCATTTTATCCTTGACATCTTCTGTTTGAATTTCAGTTCAGTTAGAAACATTGATTATAAAATTGGATGAAAAAATTTGATCATGAAGAAATGATATAAGATCGATAAAAATGGTAGTAACGAAATGTGTTTCGATAGCGCTACCTATTGAAACGTCCTCCCGGATAGAGGAAGGTTACGAGTTCTAGTCTTAGTCGCAACCTAAACTTTTTCGTTTACTAAATTATGTTGTTAAATATTATTAAGAATGCATATTTTTGTTCCGTTATTAATAAATTTTAAAATTAGACATATTCCCTATGGATAAACATGGATACGATCCGATTTAACTTTCCTTTAAAATATGCCTTTAATAAATTTCAAACGGGAAAGTATATTAAATTTATAATGACATTTAACTTTAGAAACCCCGCTGGATGATTTTAACCCACTTAAGCATCGTGGGTACCCGGAACCCACATCAAAACTTCCCGCCTCTCTATCACTCTATCTCATTCTATTCGCCGCTGGGCCCCGTGCGTCTCAGTATCTTCCTACCAGTGGTGCCATTCCTGCAGAAATTTTGGTAGATCTACCGATTTCAGCGAAAATCGACGGATCTTCGAAAAATTCAAAAACTTTTTGACGATAATGATTCATTTATCATTTTTTCAATGTTTTCTCTCGGAGACCTTACAATCAGCCTCTACTCGTTGATAGCTGCTGCGCAAATATTGGTTAAATCGATTGCAATCATTTTTGACCTGCACCAAGATTTTTAATTATATAGGGTTTTTTTCAGATGTTCACACTCACGTGAGAACAATCCAGTTATAAAAATTCAATTGTTATACATAAATTATATAAAATTACAAATACTCGGACAAATGATACATAAAACATAAAGACGGCAAGATTTCTTTATTTAACTTAAAATAGAACACAATTGGTTATACGTATTCTAATATGAACATAACATTCTAACATTCTACATACAATTAAGAATTACATTAATTAACAAACTTTAAAAATTTCTACATTAAAAATTGCATTTTACGTATTTCGTCACGTCCTTTTTAAATTTCAAAACATTTTCCTCTTCTTTTATATTGGCCGGTATTTCTTGGAAGATCTTCATGGCTCTATATAGTAATGAGTTTTGCGATTTTGTTTTCTTTCGAAATGGTAGTCTTATTTCATTTCTTCTTCTTGGAGGGTGGTTATGTCTGTGTTGATGTTTAATAATTATTCTCATGAATTCAGAATTTTGTTGGCCGTTAAACATTTTAAGTAAAACAATTATTACATTTAAGTATACAATTTGGTTAAAAGACAGTATATTTAGATCCCTTGGCATTTTTTTAACTTTGGAATATTTATTACGTTTTAAAATTATTCGCATGGCTTCGTTTTGCAAAACTGTTAGTTTTATAAAATCCTCCTCTTTTGACAAGAACAAAATACTGCTACAATAATTAATAACGAGAACACTAATTGAGCATCGTATATAGTTTTACCGGATTCTGCACTGATATATCTTCTTATCCTTAAAAATAGAGATTCGAAAGAGCTAATACACAAATAAGCAGTTTCAATTTTTTTGTTATAATGAAATAAAAAAAAAGCTAATTAAAAAAAAAATCAGTGTCCTTTGTCTGTAGTCAACTTCACGTGTGTTGTTTTTTGTAATTAAGCAAATAATTATGCAGCTGATTCACCATTACTTCCGTTTGTTGGCATCGATTAAGCAACACTTCACATGCACGTTATGGATGTTTCAATTCAAACAACCTTCGAAATATTGCCTCGTTTATGTAACATGAAGATATACTGATGGTTGCTGCCCGGCTTCATTCGACTTTTAAAACCCTTTTTTATGAACAACCAGCTAAAGTGCCCTGCGTGGTTTGGGGTGTAATGTTTATTTATTTTTATTTATTCATTAACGCCCCGAAGGGCTTTTACATATTTTAACATTAAAATGATTATGTGTACAGAACTTTAAAAAAAAAACATGATGCATAGTTGGTATATAAGTGTAACATATTTATAATATATATGAAGGTATAATAATGTATAAGTGCATGCCACAGAGAAGTTACAAAGGGAAAGGTTTTTAATTTGTAGATACTACTTTTTTTAAATAAAAATAGTAATAGCCTGATCTACATGATACATAATACACAAGTGCATAATATAATACTCTTATAATATGAGTGCATGACATTGTGAAAAAAAAATCATTGTGTTTTATATTTCGGATGATGTAAAAATGTATGAAATTGCATAATACATAATATAGTATATGATACATAGAATGAAAAAAATAGGAACAAGTTTTTGGATTGTAGATGAGTATAAAGATAATATATATAAAAAAAAAAAATTAAACAATAGCTCTTATACGATGCTCTTATAATTGTTGCAACATAAAGGTATCTTTTAAACTTGTCTAAACTTATGTTAAATATATCTATAGCAGAGGTGAATTTATTTCCAAGTATATGTAGACGAGAAATGGGTGCATGCATTTGATAGTTAGTCCCAGAATTATTGTTACAGAATAACATATTTTGCCGAGTTTGTCGATGAGGTACTTTGAAATTGATTAGTTGCAGGAGTTCACAACAGTCTAATACACAATAAATAATTACAAATAAAAAGTTAAGTCTGTTACTTTTCTTCTGTTTTCTAAAGTATGTATTTTGAGTGTATTTAGCAAGAATGTATAGTTTATGTGTTGTATTGGTATGTGTAGTTTGAAGTTGATAAAACGTAAAAATTAGCGCTGCACGCGTTCAATATTTTTTATATGAATGATATAGTATGGGGACCATATTGAATTGTATTCTAATATGTTACCCGTACCTAGTAATTTTCCACTTATTTCGAACGTCATGGAAGGGGGATGAGGGTGGTTTTTCGAAATCTCATGTAGACAGTGACCTTTCTATTTTTTTTGGGTAAAGTGGCAAAATTTTCATCAATCTAGGAATAAAACTGTAGATTTGTATACAAATCTGTATATAAAACAAACACACACCGCCCGCCCGGGACTTTCTTCTTTATATAATAGATAGAAGAAGAAAAAGATATATGAGTAACACTGTATGTTTAACAAAATGATTTTATCCATTCTTTACCAATTTCATGGATAATTAAATGTTCTATAGCTAACGGTGGAAATGATGTTGCTTTTTGAAAAATGTTGCATTTACTTAGAAATTACAGGACGTACTTTGGATATGATGTATACTGCTGCTTTGATACTTTTATATTTAAGTTTCTGCTTTGAATATATGATCCATTAATACTCTTGCGAGTATACTTATCTACGTTTGTAAGTAGATAACATATCTACTAGATATAGTCAACGATTTGAATGTCTTCCTGCTTTCATAATTGAGTGAAATGCTTTCAAGAAGATCACCGAGCCGAGCGCGTGTGCTTATAATTCCCCGCAAAGTTAATGAATTGCATATTGACAGTTTAATACGCAACTGCATGAAAATGAGCTTTTCTACGATTCTTTTATGTTTTCTCCACCCTTCAGACTAAACCAGAACATACAATGGTTCTTAGAGATTTTCAAAACCTGTTTGCTTTTCGCAAGGGTACCCAGGGATGTGTATTTGATATTGATTGATTCAATTCCTTTTTTTTTATAAAAAACGTTGGGATTTAGTGTTTAAACAAAAAAAATGATATTAAAACGTTGCAAATAATGATAGATAGAGAACAAGACTCGGTTTTATTATTTATTCCAGAAGAATACTAACAAAATTAATCATCAACGCTGGCAATAATGGTTAAACGTTTTTAATTCAATTAGCAATCATTAAAATCATGGTTTCATCCATCACCTTGTGCAAAAAGCGACCTAAGACCTCCTTTCTCATAGAAATGTCATGGGAGTAGATGATCCTTTTTTTGTATGGGTGTTTACTGTTTAGTTTACCTCTCTATTTTCGATAATATGCAGAGTTTTCACGATCGTAAAAACTGAGTGCATGCAATCCGATTAAGATTATAAATTGTTTGATGATTTCGTCTTCTGCAGAAAGACAATTCTATTTACAAAAATTAACAAGCGTTCGTAATATGTTTATTAAACTAATGCTCTGTGGTTTCCTCGAGGCTGTGTAATAAATAATAATTCACTTCCTTGGTTCTACGAGTTTCTTGAGTACGTTTCTGTTGAATCCATACCACTTTATGATTTCACAAGATTCTTAAAATGTAAATGCAAAAGGGAATAATTGCGCATTAACTATTCTGTAAAAAAATGTGAGACTGCAGAAATGCATTTTCCTTTGACTGTTTCTTTTTTAGATATATATATTTGTGCAGATAGTTAAAAGAGGAAGTAGTGGCGACTGGTAGCCCAGTATCCACAGACGAATTGTCTGAACTACACAGATATTTTTGGTACATAATATATTTTTTGTATTAATTGAGTCATGAACACAATAAATAAATTGGAAAAATTACAACTGAAAAGTGGTTAAAGACGGAACACATGAAAATAAAAGGTGTAAAGTTACAAAGTTTGCAAAGACCTGAAAATAAGTGTTGTAAACATGGAACAAAGGTTTCATAGATGGAAGACACGAAACTAAAAGTTGTAAAGATACAAAGTTTGGAAAAAGATGAAACCTGAAAACAAAAAAATTGAAGAAGAGGAGATTCTACATTCTAAGATAGAAGCAGAATAAAGAACTCCAGCAAAAAAATATTTTGAAATGAAACCTTCAAACTCAAATACCCGTTTTTTTTTGAAGTACAGTTTTCATAATAAAATAATTTTCAAGTTTTGAATTTCTCAACGCCCGAAAAAAAGCTATATAGTTTTGTCGTTCAATATTAAGGCCGCTCCCAAACGGGTCGGTAGAAAATCAGCAACTTCCAAAATAAATAATCAGAAATAAATAAAAAAAACACGAATACTTTTGAAATAATTTGTATACAGCATTGGTGACCCGTGTGCGAGTTCACGCAGCGCGACATCTCCCAACATTGCCCATATTATTAATGCACGCGGTCGACCGACTCGTGAAGGAGAGGCCTAAAAACTGTCAAACTGAAAAACCGCCGTCCATTCACAGAGATCTTCAGTCTTTTTATTTTAATCGTTTTTATGGCGATTTATTAATCCTACGTTTTATTATATATTATAAAACTTTCATATTCAGAATCAATGCATTTATGATTACATTTTTTTAAGCCATCGAAAAAATCGAACAAACGCTAACTAACTAACTAACTGACTAACTAACTAACTAACTAACTAACTAACTAACTAACTAACTAACTAAATAACTAACTAACTAACTAACTAACTAACTAACTGAATGACTGACTGACTGACAGATTGACTGACTGACTGACTGACTTACGGACTGACTGACTGACTGACTGACTGACTGACTGACTGACTGACTTTCTGACTGACTGACTGAGTGACTGACTGACTGACTTACTGATTGACTGACTGACTGACTGACTGACTGACTGACTAACTAACTAATTAACTAACTAACTTACTAACTAACTAACTAACTAACTAACTAACTAACTAACTAGCACGCCGTTTTTCCGCAGAGGTAGGGAGATAGGACGGACCGCCAAACAACTCGATCTTGGCATAGACTTTTTGCTTCATTTACATTCATACATCGTCTCATAAATTCTCTTCTATTATTCTGACTTCTGACATGACCCGACTCAAGTATTTAATAATAATAATAATATTTATTTATTTGAAACACACATTATTAACAAGAAAATTTAATAAATCTTTGACTGCCCAACTAGGAACAAATCCCGGTTTAGAACAGTCAAATTGACAAGTTTAATTCATATTAAGTGCCATTATACAAAAATAGAAGAGAAAAAATCTAGTATTGACATAGTATAGTAATATAATATATTTAGAAAA